>SKCR01032916.1:0-241637 GCA_019454045.1 Zanthoxylum bungeanum
CTCGGGTTCGCTAATTCCGAATTAACGAATTTTCCGTTGCGACGTAATTAAATCAAATTTAATTAAATAATTATGCCTAGCAAAATTACTATCCACGTCATTAGCGAATTAATTCTAAATTAACTCGTTTGCCAGAATTAAAATCTAATTTTAATTCCACGTCGAAATCTAATTTCGTTTAATATATTGAATATATTACTTTATCGATTAATTCCAAATTAATCGTTCTCTCTCTTTAAATAATATTTTATCCCAAATAAAATATCTCCGTAATTAATCCTAGATTAATTTTTTCTCTCTTCTAATTAATCCCAGATTAATTATGTTCGAGTCATACGTCATCGGTGAATATTCGGGAAGCGACCCATGAGATCCATAGATATGTTGGCAGTAAATCCGATCATCGGACTATCCGAACACGTACGTACCTAGTACTATATTTTTACCGATTTACAAGACATGGTTGGCTTCAAGCAAAGAACCGTGCCTACCCAATTCTCCAGAAATATTCTTAAAGGAATATAATTTGTATCAGGCGTAGTTGTAGGACACAGAACTTGACGACGATGTTCTAGGCTCGCGACCTAGTTTGGAGTACGGAGTAGTCTGCGGGGGAACTAAACCGGAGATATAACATGGAGTCGCCACCCAGTGTGAACTGGGACAAAGATTTAAGGCCGTACTCACCCCTCGCAAGGGAAGACCTCAAACCGTTGGGTTCGGAATGGTCCCTTACTTATGTCACTTGTGATTATATGATTTGTGCAATAAACTAACCGAATCTACTCAACATATATGCTCAAGGGTAACCTATGTCTAGTTTGTATTCATCAAAATAACTCATAATCTAAGTTTGCATGCTTGAAAATAAGTCTTTAAACGGCAAACACGCAATATCACACAATGAGCACATTGAACCATTAAACCAAAGTAAACAAATAGTAATTTAAACATAATCATAAACTAAACAAAATATCATGCCTAAAATAACGTAATCATGCTTTGAAAATAAATAATAAACTAAGCTAAATCACGCTTTAATTAATGAATAAATAACCTACGAACTATAACATGCTCAAACACAAGTTTGGATGAGACGAATATGTGTCTCTCAAGCGGTACGTGGCATTGTGCCCCGAGTGCAAACCGCAATACCATCCATTCGGAATCGGCTACGGAATTTACGTCCTAGTTTCCATCCGATATACCACAAAAGGGAAAACGTATTCCGCTCATCCAACATTCACATCTTGCCTCAACAAACGACTCTCATGTGATAATATATTAAAATAAATAAAAATATACGAAAGGTAATAAATAAAAGGTGCCCTCAGGTCTAACCTCTTTTGTCGGAAGGGTTTATGTTCCACAACTTTTCCGGAAGGGTTTATGTTCCACAACTTTTCCGGTTCACTAATCCAACGTTTTTCCTCACTGTTTCGCTGTTTAGGCTGCTGTTTTCACTCCGTTTTGCTGCTGTTTTAAGGGTATTTTCTGGTCACTGTTTTGGGTTAATTTGGGGACTGTTTTACGTTTTATTTGGGTGTTTTCTAGGTGCAATTTGGGGTGATTTACTGGCAAGTTTTGGGACTGAACTGGGCGTGATTTACTGGCAGATTTTGGGACTTATATGCGGCAGTTTTGGGGATTTAAGGGCAGTTTTGGGGATTTAGGGCGTGTTTGGAGGCAGTATGGTGATGGGTTGGCTTCTGCAGGTGGCTAAGTAGGCTTGTTCGTGAGGGGCAGGTGTTGCTTCAAGGCAATAGGCGAGTGTAGATTTTGCTGGGTGATGACTTGCGTGGAGTGATGGCGTGAAGTTTGGGGAGAGAGAGCATGTGACGTGATCAAGTTTGCTGCTTGGCAGTGTGCGCAATGTGTGCAGGTGGCGTGGTGGACAAGGTGAATGGAGGGTGACGTGCGGCTTATGGCTACTGTTACGTGATTAAGGTTTGTGGGCTGAATTGAAGGCAAGCGTGGGTGGCATTAATTGAATGAGCAAGGGCAGGCTGAAGGGCGTGTGGGCGAGAAGCAAGGGCAGGTGGCGATGTGGGTGATGGCTGGCCTGTGAGGTGATGCGTGCGTGCTGTTGCAGTTTTCTAGTGATGGAGTTAGGGTTGCTCGGCAGTTTGTAGGTTGTTAGTGGAGGCTGAATCGGATTGTATTGGACGGCAATGCAAAGGTTATTTTCTCTGATTTTTGACGTGAATTGTACATGGTTGAATGTGTGGGTTAAGGGTTCTTTTTATAGGCCAAGGAGGGGATTTACCTTGTTGGAGAAGGAATAGAATTTTGTGTATTAATTTAGAGATATTTTTAATTATTATGTGATAGGGAAAATCTTTAATTAGGGGAGTTGATTTGATTTGTTCTTTTTAATTAAGGATATGATTTATTTAAATTGGTAGGTGATTTAATTAAATTAGGAATGTGATTTATTTTAATTAGGAATGTTATTTATGGAATTTAATTTGAATCTTTTAATTTGGGAAAGGAATTTAATTTGTGACATGTGTTTTAATTTATTTTAATTTAAGTTTAATTTAATTTGTGAATGTGATTTAATTTAATTTAATGGTTTTAATTTAATTTGTGACATGCATTTTAAATGTTTTAATTATTTTGGATTGGGCTTGTGTGTTTAAAAACAGAGTTCCAACAAGCGCCCGAAGCGAAACAAGCGAGTTAAATCTGACAAAATGCTAATTTCCAACTTTACCCTTCCAACGTCCGTTTCCCGCGCCTTTCACAACTAAAGAGGTAGTGCCTCCATACGAGACTCATCATCGGGCTTATATGCAAAAATGCAGTGTCTACAATCGCCCCCACTTTGATGGGACTTGTGCAGTGTGTGACAATGACAATTCCTATCAAAGTACGTGCAATGCATTTTTACGTACCTGGCTCGCCAGCTACCACATGGTCTGCCTGTTGTGTTGAGTTTATATGATGGTGAGGTGCCGCGACCTCGAGGTTCATCCCTGCAAGATGCTTTGATCTCTAGGAATCACTACCGAACTGAACTAATTATGATGGCGAGGCGCTTCGACCCCTGGCCCTTGTTCCCGAACCATCTGTGGGCTTTGTTCCCGAACTGTGTAGAGAGTGGGCTTTGATCCCTGGGCTTTGTTCCCGTTGTGTTGAATGTGATGGCGAGGTGCCTCGACCTCTGGGCTTTATTCCCTGGGCTTTGTTCCCGAGATGAATGTGATGGTGAGGTGCCTCGACCTCTGGGTTTTGTTCCCGAACCACCGAATGTGAACTGTACTGATGATGTAGTGGGCCCTCGACCCTGGGACGCATCCCGGAACTACAAATGACAACGGGGGCACCTCGACCCAATACCGCTGACAAAGTGGGTCTCGCCCTCAAACTGATAATGTAGTGGGTCCTCGACCCTAGGACACATCCCGGAACTACAACTGATGATGCAGTGGGCCCTCGACCCTGGGACGCATCCCGGAACTGCAACCGACAACGGGAGCACCTCAACCCTGGGCACCTCGACCCAATACCACTGACAATAGGGACCTCGCCCTCGAACTGATGATGTAGTGGGCACCTCGACCCTGGGCACCTCGACTCGGAACTACAACCGACAACGGGGGCACCTCGACCCTGTGCACCTCGACCCAACACCGTTGACAATAGGGACCACACCATCGAACTGATGATGTAGTGGGCACCTCGACCCGGAACTACAACCGACAACGGGGGCACCTCGACCCTGGGCACCTCGACCAAACACCGCTGACAATAGGGACCTCGCGTACCTCGACCCTGGGCACCTTGACCTGGAACTACAACCGACAACGGGGGCACCTCGACCCAACACTGGTGACAATATGGACCTCGCCCTCGAACTGATGATGTAATGGGCACCTCGACCCTGGACTGATGCTGATATGGGCCTCGCCCCAAACTGATACTGATGTGGGCCTCGCCCCAAACTGATACTGACGTGGACCTCGCCCAAAACTGAAGTGGGCCTCGCCCCAAACTGACACTGATGTGGGCCTCGCCCCCAAACTGATGTGGGCTTCGCCCCCAAGCTGATAATGATGTTGATATGGGCCTCGACCCTGGGATTCATCCCCAAAACTGACACTGATGCTGATGTGGGCCTCGACCCCGGGACTCATCCATAAACTAATACTGATGTGGGCATCGCCCCCAAACTGATGTGGACTTCACCCCCCAGACTAATGCTGATGTGGGCCTCGCCCTTATACTGATACCGATATGGGCCTCCCCCTTATAATGATACTGATATGGGCCTTGCCCCCAGAATGATACTGATATGGGCTTCGCCCAAACTGATACTTATATGGGCCTCGCCCCCAAAACTGATGCTGATGTGGGCCTCGCCCCAAACTGATACTGACATGGGCCTGGCTCCAAACTGATACTGATGTGGGCCTCGCCCCCAGACTGATACTGATATGGGCCTCGACCTTGGGACCCATCCCCAAAACTGATACTGATGTGGGCCTCGACCCTGGGACTCATCCCCAAAACTGCTGATGTGGGCCTCGACCCTGGGACTTATCCCCAAAACTGATACTGACGTGGGCCTCAACCCTGGGATTCTTTCCGAAAAGTATACTGATATGGGCCTCGACCCCATGCTGATACTGATATGGGCCTCGTCCCCATGCTGATACTGATGCTAATAAGGGCCTCGCCCTCAGACTGATACTGATATAGGCCTCGCCCCAAACTGATACTGACATGGGCCTCACCCCATACTGATACTGATGTGGGCCTCGCCCTATACTGATACTGATGTGGGCCTCGCCCCAAACTGATACTGACATGGGCCTCGCCCCATACTCATACTGATGTGGGCCTCGCCCCATACTGATACTGATGTGGGCCTCGCCCTAAACTAATACTGATGTAGGCCTCGCCCTAAACTAATACTGATGTGGGCCTCGCCCCCAAAACTGATGCTGATGTGGGCCTCGCCCCTAACTAATACTGATATGGGCCTCGCCCCCAGACCGATACTGATGTGAGACTCACCCCCAAGTTGATACTGATGTGATGGTTCATTCCCGAACCGTGTTGTGAGGTGGTCCATTCCCGAACCGTGCTTAATGTGGGCTTTATTCCCTAGGCTTCATTCCTGAAACTGGTGATAATGTGGGCCTCGACCCTCTTGGGATTCATTCTCGAAACTGATGATGCTATGTTGTTGTTTCTCATTGGCTTGCATTTGCCGTTTTCTCCTTTTCTTTAAAACCTGTGAACAAAAACCAGACAAAGATTGCGTGTATATGACGTTTATGCATGCATGCATGAATGTGTTTCCTATTCCGATGGGTCAGGTCTTCCTTGTGCTCATCGGTGCTTCTTGCCTTCAAATGTCTTCCGTCACCCCCTGGCTCTGCTTACAATTTCCTTCTGCCCGTTTTCTTCCGGTAATTGGTAAGTCCTCTTTAGTCTTATTTGCTCAAGTTCTCGTTGTGTCCCTTATTTGTGGGGTGGCAGACTGGTCGCCCCCAGTCTTGATTTAGCTTTATGTTTTCCGCTGCTTACATTAGGTCAAGGTGGACCACGTGATGTGGCATTCCATATCATCATACTATATAACATGCTACAAAATAGTCCCAATAGCTACATATATTATCGTCCTCAAAGAATGCTAGTAGTAATGAAACAAGAGAACCTTCAAAACATTTAACGCAACTCAAATCCAAGTCTTTGAATAAATTATCTAAGCCAGACTCAAAGTGTGTGTGTGCAATGTTGGACAAAATGACCCATAGCGTCACTATTTGTACAGATCACGGTGTTGTTGTACAAATTAACTATGTGACAAGGAAATTGCACTCTCATCATTTGTGATTAGATCACCATAAATGTATAAATGAAGAGAGGTCCATATGATTAGTTCCTGGATTGAGAATGATATGAGACAGTATCAATCCCCGAAGGATTAATCATTAAATATCCCTAGCCAGAGTATTATCGAGACAGGACATCGATAATGCGGAATAGGCTAGTATTGCACTTGTGCGCGTTGTGAGGGCACAACGGCATAGTTCTCATATATATAAGTATTGGATACTTATGCAAGTGCGATAGGAGGTCGTGTTTCACCGATGGTACGGGAAACAGCTTCGCTCTGGATAGACCCCTCGGAATCCCATTGGTATTATGACTATGTGTCTATAGGAGGCCGAAATCAGGGTAGGTGTGTATGGTCTTAACTGAGACTTACATCGCTAATACTTACGATAATCGATAGACTTTGGTCTTGGTGGTACAGGGCTTTAACCGGTTCAGCGTACACCACTTCTGGGTTTATCAGAGAGTCGTAGTGTATTGGGTGTGATGTCAAGACAGAAGTATCACTTCAGTCATATTGGAGATGATGTCACGCTGGATACGGTACTAGTGCTCTTAAGTGCTGCGAGGCCATCGGGATATTATGACAAGGTCATGTATATCCGATTATAGAGACTAGTTACCAGACATCCGACTTGTGCTTCGTACGGGGCAGACACAAATCCAGCCCCAGGCCTAGCACGTGACTATCTGATACGGGCCGATATACACTATACTACGGTATACTACGCTTGATAGAGATCTATATATTCCTGTAAGAATATTTCTGGAGAATTGGGTAGGCATGGCGCTTTGCTAGAAGCCAACCTTGTCTTGTAAATCGGTATAACGTAGTACGAGGTACTTACGTGTTCGGATAATCCGACGACCGTATTTACTGCCAACATATCCGGAGATCTCATGGGTCGCTTCCTGAAGATTCACCGATGATGTATAACTCGCACTTTAATTAATCTGGGATTAATTAGAAGAGAGAAAATTAATCTGGGATTAATTGCGGTGATATTTTATCTGGGATAAATATTAATTAAAGAGAGAGAACGATTAATTTGGAATTAATCGATAAAATAATATATTTGATATATTATTAGAAATTGGATTTCGACGCGGAATTAAAATTGGATTTTAATTCGGGCGAACGAATTAATTTAGAATTAATTCGTTAGCGACGTGAATAGTGATTTCGCTAGGCGTAATCATTTAATTACGACGCGACGGAAAATTCGTTAATTTGGAATTAGCGAACCCGAGCCCGAGATTGATTGCGAGCGCATTCGTATTTTGAATTCGAACGCGACACGCAAGTCACATCAAGCGTCAAATCACTAGTCGCGTCAATTGTCAAATCACTTGTCACTTTGAGTGATGTGATATGATATGTTGTCACTTTATTAAAGTGAAGTGACTTGATGTAAAAGTAGAAGTGATGGGTGAAAAGTTTGAAAGCTTTTGCTTTTGCTTTTTGACTTTTTAATTAAAGTTTTGTATATCCTTTTATTTTATATTACTTGGTAAATAAAGAAAAATAAAATGATAATAAAAAGCATCACTTTCTCTCTCTTGTTGGTGTGATTCACGGTTTTAGGCTTTTGGAGCCAAAAACCCTTCATCTTTCTCTCTTCTCCCTCTCACGGCTTCAAGCCGATTTCTTCACAAAATTTTCTGGTTTGACCGAAATTTGAGAAGCAAATTAAGAAGAGTAGTGCTAGCACACACATGGGTTATATTATGGTGATAGGGAAACGAATTTGTGAGCTTGGAAAGCTTGAAGCTTGGAGCTTCAATGGTGTTCATCCATGGCCGAATTGTTGAGGTTCAAAGAGGAGCAAAACCGAGCAGTCCACTGCATGAGGAAGCCACTGCCGAGCTTGGAGGAGGCAGAAACGCAACTTGTTCTTCCTAGCATCAAACCCATCAATGTGAGTATGTATTCCGCCTTACTCCTTGGTTGTATTCAACTCGTTTTATGCATGATTGATGATTCTTGGGACTTGATTGAAACTCAACAATGGTATCAGAGCTATTGGTTGCATAAAACGAATTAGGGTTCTTGAGCAAAATTTGGGGCTTTTTGGTTTAAGCATGATTTTAAACAAATTGTTTGTTTAAGAATGCTTGTATATGAATAAATTAGAGTTATATGTAATCAATTGATGAAAAATTAATGGATTGATTTTCCCCAATTTGCTTAATGTTGGCCAAAACTTTAATTTGGGTAAACTCAATTTGAGCATCAAATGATTAAATTGTTTAGTATAGTATGCTTGAATGAGGTTGAATTGATGTTGTGCATAATCAATTTCATGAAATTTGGTTGGATCCATTTTTCCCTAAATTTTGGGCATGACAAATTTGGGTAAACTTGATTTTGAGCATGTTTAATGAAATTGGATGATTTAGAATGCTTGAATGTTGTTTAATTGATGATTGATTAGATCAATTTGATGAAAAAGTGTTTGGAACAATTTTCCCCAATTTGCTTGTGATGGCCGAAAATATGATCCCTAAAATTGTCTTGGTTTTTTGATTTTTTGTTCATTGGATGACTTGCAAATCATTTGGGGATGTTGAATTTATGTTTAATTTGGTTCAATTGGATTGAATTTGATTTGGGCATAATTTCCCTCTTTGGCCGAGACACTTGAAGCATGAAATTGGGTTTGATTTTGATTTAATTATGTTGGACATGATTAATTGATGTTAAGCATGATTAATTGGACAAATTTGATGTTTTGGAAACTTTGATTTGGGTAATTAATAATGTTATACACTTTAGGTAATTTAATTGGGAAATTTGGAATTTTTGGAATTAAATTATTGGCCTTAAATTGGATTTGGGCTTTTAAAGTTGTTATTGGGTTTATTGGACTTTGTTGTACAAAGTTGGTTTAGGCCAAAATTGGTTGGATCCAATTAGGCCCAAAACCGCTTCCAAAAGGCCCAAATGCGACTAATGAACCTTTAACGTTTAATTGGGCCTAATGGGCCTAAATTAATTTATGGGCTTATGGGGTAACTCCCGGATTGGACTTTGGTTGCGGGTTTGACCCGAGTTGACCAAAAATCCACGCCTCAAGAAATTAATTAAAAGCCCATTGGACTTTAATTAAATTAATATTGGATATTAATCGGGCTTTGAGACCCGTAACGATTAAATTTGGAATTTAAGTCGTAAAGGTTTATTTTATAAAGTGTAATATTTAATTTGGAATTAAATAATGAATTAGAATTAAATGCGTATTAAATTGGATTTAATTATGTAATTTAATTTAATTCGTAGAATCGTACTTTGAGTACGTGTTCGCAATACGAGTTTGACTCGAACAAATCAAATCTTTGTTTGAACATTGGATGATCACTAATTATCAAGATTAATTAATTGATTAGATTGATTGATAACATGCTTGTATGAATACATGGTTGTGATGTTTGAATAATGTATATCGGATGGATATTAGAAGGGTGGGGCAATTTTAGAAATTGTTGTAATAAATTTGATTTATTAATTGGACCTGCGTGTCCAGCCTTATCTCCTATTTCTTTGTATTCTCTTCTCACCTATTCCCCTCAATGTATATGAGGTTTCTTTAGAAGTGTAGTGTAACGGGTAGAAGAAATATTTGTGCTAGCGGGAGAGAGAAAGTGAGAGATTTGATCTAGGATCAATGTGTAAAATATCCATCCGCATATCATTATTATTTTCATATGCGCTTTATTATGTGTTTAGAATGCATGTTTAAGGGTGTATGATGATGAGACCTTAACAAAGATAATAAATTGGTAGCCAATTTGCACGCGAAAAACCCTCGTTAAATATCAAGCGTTTATTTTCCTTCCATTGAGTGATTTTACTCAAGATCCGAGATTGGCAGGGGTTGTTGGCCAAAGTCAAGCCCTTGTCCGTTGAAGATGTGTTTTTAATCACGAAGCTTTGTTCCATATCGGTGTCGTGTCCAAGTTGTGGTTTGTTGGCCAAAGTCAAGATCACTTCTTGTCCATTGACATTGATTACGAAGCTTCCATGTCAATGGGTCCGCGCTTGACTGGGATCACTAGGTTTGTTGTGCCAAAGCCAAGGCCTAGTTGATTCAGAGGAAAAAGGTTAGGGTATACATTCGATGTATAGGCATATATAAGATATATGTTTGGGACTTGGATGTCCACCTACTGGATCTAGGAGTTGGATGAGATCCAATTGATCTTCGAGATCTACCTAGTTAATTATCATACAATTGTTGGCCAAAGTCAAGATTGTGTGATATTTAACGGGATCCTAGCCCACTAGGAAACACAGTTTCCCGAGTACTCGACAGAGGGTTAGAGGCTCGACGAAAAATAGTGGGAGGTAAGAATTGAATTTGCAATACTCGTTCAATTACTCGCCATATGCGCTCATTTAAATTATTTCGTCATTAGATTAAATGTTAGTTGGACTAATATTTAAATTGTTGTTTTAATAAACAGTTGGACTGTATTATACTTGATTATATATAATTGGATTATATTAATCAATATATTTGAATTAATTAATTTCAGTTTACAGTTGATTTTATAATTGGATTATAGTAATCAATGTAATTGAGGTTAATTAATTTGGATTATATTTGATTATATAGTTGGACTATTATAATCATTATAATATATATAGTACCACTAATTGTTGATTAAATAGTTAGACTATTGTAATCAAGATAAAATTGAAAAGTTGGATATTAAAATATAATCTGGGATTAAAATATTTTAAATAATTTATTTTCAAATTGGGAATAAATAATAGGTTACTTTATTTGATAAAAATAACTTATTATACCTTAAGCCCTAAATTAAGCAAAATAAGTAGAGCATAAAATCTTTGGAAGATTTATGTGATGATGACTTTAGTGATTAATTTAATATACTTGTCATAAATCTAATTTTAGATTTAAGAAGTATTAAAATTACAATTTATAATTCTTGGAAATTAATTGACTATTCTAGAGGAGATAAAGTCAAAGTTTGCAATTGGGCATGTAGCACGAGGTGCACATCGTTTCGATATTCTAAAACCCAAGGCTTGGCCTAAGGTTTCTGAAATATTGAAAAGGATAATTGACATATCCCAAAGTGACTACCATTTGGATATGGCAGACACGAAGGAATTAAAGAAAGGGCGAGGCTCTAACTTTAAAAATATTTGTCTTAGTTATGTTCACAGCTAGTATTGAAATTAGATTTTAAATACTTAGTGTGGTACATAAAATATATGTATTGATGTTCAGAATCTGCTTTGAGCAGGATACTGACTTCAAGCTGAGATTGCTCTGCGAATCGGAACGGGACGAAAGTCGCTTTTTCGACCGTAGATACCTAAGTTAGGAACTACCCTTTTGGGTATATACTTAAATTAGGAACTGTTATAATGTAACTAGTTTGACTAGAGACATTATCTCTATATCAGTGTTTAATCCGTTGCGGATAAAACCTTTATATTATAGAACACTAAGTGTTTTATTATATAAAGATGATACTGAGATAAATACATTAGATGTAAATAACAGAATTTATATTTTGAATATAAATAAAATCTCAAACATATAAAATGACAAATAAATAGCTCAAATTTATTTGATCAATAGAGACTTATTTGTGGCATTGTTGTCTAGGACACAATTTAACGAGACTCGTATATCCACACTTTTGAAGAGTGGGTACTAGGACTGATTTGACTATTCAAATAAGGTCTGCGAATCTAGTTTATTAGGTAAAGTACCTAAAACACTGTTCACTAGGTAATAGTGTAAGTGCCACCGATCTGTTAGCCCTATTCATGGTGAAGTAAGTGGGCCCATATCTAGTTAGGCTAGATGTGAACATGAATATTTCGTGACCTTAACGGATGTGGCATCACGTTATGGTTATGTGTTTCTTTTGAATAACACAAATCAGAAACTTTTAGAGTTTCGACATGAAATAGACAAACAGATCGGCTATAGTATTATACCGTCACGGTAAGACCGTAATGGAAAATACTTAAGCAATAAGTTCTTATATACTTGAAAGAGTATAGTATTCTTTCAAATGAGGACTCCTCCCGAGACACGTCAGTTAGACGGTGTGTCCGAACAAAAACCAAATTTTGTTGGACATGATATGGTTATCACGAGTCGCTCTGAGCTACTATTTCCTTCAACGGATAAGTTTTAACAGTGCAATAACTTATTTAGAATAAGGTTCCATATAAATCTGTTTGACAGATGTCATATAGGATATGAACAGGGAAGAAACGAGGTTTTCTCATTCCTGATAATTTGGGTATGCCAAGCATAACGTTTGGATGATACCAAACTAAGGACCCAAATTGGATAAGTGCCAATAAAGGTTATCCTAAGGGAAACCATAAGTATAGTACTTATAAATCTCACATGAGAACAATGTGATTGTTGCTCACCATACGGTTTTTCCTGAGAGGAATACCGATATGCAGTGGTCAGTGGGAGGATAGTGATACTCGATGAAAATCGGAGTAATACTGTTCAAGGCACAAGGTCCTAAATGGAACACAATAGTTCATCAATGATGAATCTGTACCATTAATCTTCGAATACACAAGAACTGAGTAGATCGGATAGAGTCAGAAAACGACCTAGGGTATGGGTTTCTGATCTAACCTCATAAAGATGTCAATCTTATGAAGGTATATCCACCGACTACGTTTTGAAGAAGTGATACAAGGTATCAACTCCCTATTATGGCAAAGTGCCATGAATCCGAAATGGATTCCATGTATAACAACAACTATTGGATACTAGTTGTTGTACCACAAGGCATTGCGCCTATTGGTACATTAAACGTCTTCAAGGAAGACATACATGGAAGGCAACATACCAAGGTACAAAGCTGGGCTTTTCACGGAAAGGTATCGTTATCAACATTGTGTTAATAACGGTTCAACTTCAACTTTTACCTGTTGCCATGTTAAATCCATTTTGAAGATGCTTGTTGATAACTGCGTATTTCATTTATGAAATGTGTCAGTTATAGATCAAAATCGCTTTCCTGAAAAGGAAACCTTTTGGAGAATGTTTATAACATTCTGACGATTTTGTATAACCAACAAACGAGGTTTGCGGGTTATTCGATCCATGTTTGGATTAATGCAAGCATAAGGTTCTTGGAACTGTCGTTTTGAAATAATCATAATGGTTTATGATTTGACTCAAAATGAAATAATTCTTGTGTATATAAGGAGGTTAGTGGGAGAGCGCATTGACAGTGAAATTCCCATACAGCAATTGATGAAAGCTTGGCTTTCAATAGAAATTCTCCGTAGAATTCTGGGGAGTAACAACCTTTATTCGAGGAATAAAGATCTACTGGGATAGATTTGGAGTTGTTAACACTCTCTGGAAATTGTACATTTAAAATGTACTTGATTTGGTGTCTCATACGCTTTGAGCATATGGAATCACAATCAGGACAAATCAAGTGATAGTCATTGGATTGAAGTTAAGGACATCTATTAGTATCTTAGAGAACTAAAGATGCTGTCTTAAATTATGGAGTAGGAGAACTTGAAGTGACTAGGATCACTGCTGCAAGTTTCCAAATCGGTAAATACTGCGGTACTATAAAGTTTGAATAACGGGACAGTGAGCTGGAAATATTCCGAGCAAGATAACTGTTGCCGAATAAACAACAAATGCGGATTATTGCTGAGGCAGCAATAGAAGCCATTTGGATCGAAAATAAATCTAATTAGATTAGATATAGTTCTTTTAGCAGCTGAGCTAGGCGTCAGCACAGGCTAAGGAATTAAAGGTCTCATCGACGATCCAGATATATACTTCTATATCATCTTATTCGTTCGGATCATACATCGTGGCGATGTGATGATCGTATAAATCGCGTCAGAAGATAATTACGCAAATCCGCTGACAAAACCTTTCCTCAGCAATTTGAGCGAACCGTACATAGTTCGGGTGTTAGACAATCGAGTGACTGGCTATGTGCCAAGTGGGAGATTGTTGGACAAAATACCCATAGCGTCACTATTTGTACAGATCACGGTGTTGTTGTACAAATTAACTATGTGACAATGAAATTGCACTCTCATCATTTGTGATTAGATCACCATAAATGTATAAATGAAGAGAGGTCCATATGATTACTTCCTGGATTGAGAATGATATGAGACAGTATCAATCCCCGAAGGATTATCATTAAATATCCCTAGCCGGAGTATTATCGAGACAGGACATCGATAATGCGGAATAGGCTAGTATTGCACTTGTGCGCGTTGTAAGGGCACAACGGCATAGTTCTCATATATATAAGTATTGGATACTTATGCAAGTGCGATAGGAGGTCGTGTTTCACCGATGGTACGGGAAACAGCAGCTTCGCTCTGGATAGACCCCTCGGAATCCCATTGGTATTATGACTATGTGTCTATGGGAGGCCGAAATCAGGGTAGGTGTGTATGGTCTTAACCTGAGACTTACATCGCTAATACTTACGATAATCGATAGACTTTGGTCTTGGTGGTACAGGGCTTTAACCGGTTCAGCGTACACCACTTCTGGGTTTATCAGAGAGTCGTAGTGTATTGGGTGTGATGTCAAGACAGAAGTATCACTTCAGTCATATTGGAGATGATGTCACGCTGGATACGGTACTAGTGCTCTTAAGTGCTGCGCGGCCATCGGGATATTATGACAAGGTCATGTATATCCGATTATAGAGACTAGTTACCAGACATCCGACATGTGCTTCGTACGGGGCAGACACAAATCCAGCCCCAGGCCTAGCACGTGACTATCTGATACTGGGCCGATATACACTATACTACGATATACTACGCTTGATACAGATCTATATATTCCTGTAAGAATATTTCTGGAGAATTGGGTAGGCATGGCGCTTTGCTAGAAGCCAACCTTGTCTTGTAAATCGGTATAAAACGTAGTACGAGGTACTTACGTGTTCGGATAATCCGACGACCGTATTTACTGCCAACATATCCGGAGATCTCATGGTCGCTTCCTGAAGATTCACCGATGATGTATAACTCGCACTTTAATTATCTGGGATTAAATAGAAGAGAGAAAATTAATCTGCGATTAATTGCGGAGATATTTTATCTGGGATAAAATATTAATTAAATAGAGAGAACGATTAATTTGAAATTAATCGATAAAATAATATATTTGATATATATTAGAAAATTGGATTTCGACGCGGAATAAAATTGGATTTTAATTCGGGCGAACGAATTAATTTAGAATTAATTCGTTAGCGACGTGAATAGTGATTTCGCTAGGTGTAATCATTTAATTACGACGCGACGGAAAATTCGTTAATTTGGAATTAGCGAACCCGAGCCCGAGATTGATTGCGAGCGCATTCGCATTTGAATTCGAACGCGACACGCAAGTCACATCAAGCGTCAAATCACTAGTCGCGTCAATTGTCAAATCAATTGTCACTTTGAGTGATGTGATATGATATGTTGTCACTTTATTAAAGTGAAGTGACTTGATGTAAAAAGTAGAAGTGATGGGTGAAAAGTTGAAAGCTTTTGCTTTTTGCTTTTTGACTTTTTAATTAAAGTTTTTTGTTATATCCTTTTATTTTATATTACTTGGTAAATAAAGAAAAATAAAATGATATATAAAAAGCATCACTTTCTCTCTCTTGTTGGTGTGATTCACGGTTTTAGGCTTTTGGAGCCAAAAACCCTTCATCTTTCTCTCTTCTCCCTCTCACGGCTTCAAGCCGATTTCTTCACAAAATTTTCTGGTTTGACCGAAATTTTGAGAAGCAAATTAAGAAGAGTAGTGCTAGCACACACATGGGTTATATTATGGTGATAGGGAAACGAATTTGTGAGCTTGGAAAGCTTGAAGCTTGGAGCTTCAATGGTGTTCATCCATGGCCGAATTGTTGAGGTTCAAAGAGGAGCAAAACCGAGCAGTCCACTGCATGAGGAAGCCACTGCCGAGCTTGGAGGGAGGCAGAAAACGCAACTTGTTCTTCCTAGCATCAAACCCATCAATGTGAGTATGTATTCCGCCTTACTCCTTGGTTGTATTCAACTCGTTTTTATGCATGATTGATGATTCTTGGGACTTGATTGAAACTCAACATGCAAATGTTCCTTTGCGGATTCATCCCCAGGTAAGCCAACTCAATGATTTTGTTTCAAAAATTGTGGTCGATGGGTCAAACAAACCTAGATGTCTCAATTATGCCTGCGTTTACTTTTCTATGCTCAATGGGTATGGTTTTCTTTTTCTTTTTTGTCTCTTTCTTTTTCTTTTCATTTTGAACTTCTTTTTTTTTCTTTTCTTTTTCTTTTTTTTTTCTTTTTTTTTTTTTTTTTTTTTTTTCTTTCTTTCTCTCTCTTTTTTTGTCAACACATATACCCTTTAAGGTAGCATTTCTCCTCATGGTGGTCCTAATACTCGCCCATGGGTAGCTTCACGCTTATCGGTTATAGGTGGTTCAATTATTTTTCTTTAGAGATGTTTCTTTCATTTTCAACCCATACCACACATCATAACATGAGCAAATCAAGATAGACATCTAAGCAAACGGTCATTCACCGCCTACAATTTCTTCAACTAGTCACCTGGCCAACTACTCAGGTTTTCACTGCTAAGAACCATAATCAAGTGCTTACGAGTCTAACATAGATCAATCACTCAAAGTATCAGATAAAAGTACATCAAGAGTTTATCATTTCTAAGGTTTCCCCTAAAGCAAACAATTTCATCATCAGACTTATGTCTAACTATCAAGGACTAAAACAAACAACAAAATTTTTTCTTTTTTCTTTGTCTTTTTTGTCTTTTTTTTTTGTCTTTTTTTTGTCTTTTTTTTGGCCCACCATGGTCTTTCTATCCTGCCGTAAGGTTTTCTGTTTCTCGATTTTCCTTTTCCTCGCTATCCATGTTTGCTAAACTCTTTTGACAAATCTCCTTTTTTTTTTCTCTAACGCAACGAATGTCTATGATGGCTTTAAGACACGGGGTTAACATGATGCGTGTATGCATGAGATGCATGCGATTTAATTTAATTTAAGTTTAATTTAATTGGTTTTAATTTAATTTGTGACATGCATTTTAAATGTTTTTAATTATTTTGGATTGGGCTTGGTGTGTTTAAAAAAAGAGTTCCAACAAGCGCCCGAAGCGAAACAAGCGAGTTAAATCTGACAAAATGCTAATTTCCAACTTTACCCTTCCAACGTCCGTTTCTCGCGCCTTTCACAACTAAGAGGTAGTGCCTCCATACGAGACTCATCATCGGGCTTATATGCAAAAATGCAGTGTCTACAGTCGCCCCCACTTAGATGGGACTTGTGCAGTGTGTGACAATGACAATTCTAACAAAGTACGTGCAATGCATTTTTACTTACCTGGCTCGCCAGCTGCCACATGGTCCGCTTGTTGTGGTGAGTTTATATGATGGTGAGGTGCCGCGACCTCGAGGTTCATCCCTGCAAGATGATTCGATCTCTAGGAATCACTACCGAACTGAACTGATTATTATGGCGAGGTGCTTCGACCCCTGGGCCTTGTTCCGGAACCATCTGTGGGCTTTGTTCCCAAACTGTGTAGAGAGTGGGCTTTGATCCCTGGGCTTTGTTCCCGTTGTGTTGAATGTGATGGCGAGGTGCCTCGACCTCTGGGCTTTGTTCCCGAACCATCTGTTGGCTTTGTTCCCTGGGCTTTGTTCCCGAGCTGAATGTGATGGCGAGGTGCCTCGACCTCTGGGCTTTGTTCCCGAACCACCTGTGGGCTTTGTTCCCTGGGCTTTGTCCCGAGCTGAATGTGATGGCAAGGTGCCTCGACCTCTGGGCTTTGTTCCCGAACCACCGAATGTGAACTGTGCTGATGATGTAGTGGGCCCTCGACCCTAGGACGCATCCCGGAACTACAACTGACAACTGGGGCACCTCGACCATGGGCACCTCGACATCACATTCAGCTCGGGAAAAAGCCCAGGGAACAATGCAAGTATTAGCAATGCAAGTCTCAAGTTAAGACCAAATACACCTACCCTGATTCAGACTTCCATAGATAAATAGTCATACTACCAATGGAATTCTAAGGGGTCTATCCAGAGCGAAGCTGTTCCCGTACCATCGGTAAACAAAAACTCCTATTACACTTTCATGAGTATCCAATACTCAAATATATGAGAACTATGCCGTTATACTCCCACAACGAGCACAAGTGCAATACTAGTCTATTCCGCATTATCGATGTCCAATCTCGATAATACTATGACTAGGGATATTTTCATGATTAAACCTTAGTGGATTAATACTGTCTCATATCTTATTAATCCGGAACTAATCATTTGGACTTTTATCATTTATGTATTTTGGTAATCCAAGGCCTCAAAATACAACCAATTAAATAAAATAATTAATTAAGTCATATACCAAATTAAATAAAATATTAAATCATATACCAAATTAAATAAAACATTAAATAAAATCATGCCTAATTAAAATCAATCAAAAAAATATTATTCCTAATTAAAAATATTGTATTCCTAACTTAACAATATTATGCTTAAACAACACAAATTAAATATATTGACTTCCTAAATTGAACTAATTTTATCCCCCCTCAATCTTAGGATTTCCTTGTTTGAGACTAAATCAAATCCCCCTTAAATGCCAAATCTCTTTCCTTGACAAGCAAGGAGTAGCCCTACCCCTTTGCCTATAAAAAACCAACCTCTCCCAACCCTTGCATCCTCTCACTCACACGCATACAGCAAGAAAAAAAAGCCTCTTGATTCACGCATACAGCAAGTAAATATTTCTCTTCTCCTCCTACACCCTTAGACGAAAATCGCAGCCCCATAAACCCCTCCATTGCCGAAAACATTACAACCTGAAACACCACGGAAACAGCCCCCTATACAGCAGCACACATGACCGAAAATAGCCCCTATACAACAGCACACATCACCGAAAAATAGCCCCTATACAGCAGCCCCATATCACCAAAAATACCTTAAAAAATAGCCCCTAAATCACCTAAACCAGTGACTAAAAAAACTACACTTTTAATCCCTAAAATAATAACTAAAAAACTGCACTTAAAACCTTTAAAAAACACCCAAAACAATAGCCTAAAACACCAAAAAACAGTGACCAAAATACAGTAGAAATACAGCAGCAAAGTAGCAGCGAAACAGAGCAAAAACAGTAGCTTGAGCAGCGAAACAACGAGAAAAAATGCAAACCAGTGAACCAGAAAAGTTGCGGAGCTTTCACCCTTCCGATCACCGTGAAACGCGAGTCCGAGAGTCGACGAAAGAGGTTAGACCTGAGGGTATTCTTTCACATCCATTTTTCTGTTGTATTTTTATTATTTATTGAGTTTCGTTTGCATGATTATTGTGGAGTGAAGCATGTTGCGGCCCTTGAATAGATAGAAAATGCATGAATTGTAAAATGATGTATGTTGTGGCCCTTGAATAAAATGAAAAATTTATCGCCACTCGTGGTATATAGGATGGAAACCCGGATATAAATTTCATAGCCGATTCTGAATGGACGGTAGTATGATCTGTACTCGGGATACAACTCAACGTACCACTTGAGTAAACGGCGCATATTTCGTTTTATGTTGTTTTGATTTGTTTATTATTCGTTACTTGATTTCTGCATGTTATTTGTTTATGTAATGATGAGATAAAGCGATTGGGCTTAGTAAGTGCGATTAAAGGTCCTCTATTTTGAGAGGTTAAAATCCTTTACCAGGATGCTTTACCGCGCCGGATGATGTATATTCGGTTGAATGTGAGATATGTTCAATCGGGTATACGAAGTCTGATATTGTTGTCTTTATTTCTTATATGCATCGTGTTATTAGCGTATAGGCTTAGTAAATGTGATTAAAGGTCCTCTATTTTGAGAGGTTAAAATCCTTTACCATGATGCTTTGCCGCGCCGGATAATGTTTATTCGATTGGATGTGAGATATGTTCAATCAGATACACGAAGTCCGATATCATTGTCTTTACTTTTTATATATGTATTGTGTTATTTGCGCATGGGATTGATAAGTTGGATTAAAGGTCCTCTATGTCAAGGGGTTAAAAGCCTTTACCACGATGTCTTGTCGCGCTTCTCACTATGCCATTTATCCTTTTGCGCATCATTGCTTCATTTACGCATGCATTACGAAGTTCCATATAGTTATCTTTATCTTTGTACGCATTGTAATGAAAAGCGCATGGGCATATGGTGTTGGACTAAAAGGTTCTCCATTTGGGGGAAGAAAAGCCTAAAAGGCTACCTTTACCATGATATTTGTCGCGTCTTTCATCTATTGATTGCATCATCTATCCTTGTCTTGGCTCGATCTATTATCATTGGTGTACGCATGTTATGATAGCATTTGGGCATTATTTCTTGTGGTATATAGGATGGAAACCCGGACATAAATTTCATAGCCGATTCCGAATGGACGGTAGTATGATCTGTACTCGGGATATAATTCCACGTACCACTTGGAAAAAGGCCCACGCATATGTTCGTGTCAATTCTAGATATCTTTTCTGCATCACATCACGACATGTCTATTTTAGCATACAGTTGTCTCTTTTTACCTTATGCATTTGTATTACCTCTTTAGTTATCTATTTCCATTATGCGCTTAATTGTCTTTCCTTAATATGCATGCTTGTATGAATGTTATTTGTTTGCACTTCTGTGTCTACCAATGTGAAATTGTATGCTTTCCGTATGTCAATTTATCTTTATGCATGAATTGCGACATAGATTATATGCAAGTAGGTTGTATGTAAATTTGGACATAGATTGTATGCAAATAGGTTGTATGTAAATATGAAAATGTGTTACATGTGAACTTAGTTGAACTTTTGATGCATGCATGCGAACTTAGGAGTAAATTATCATTGAAATAATTGTTGCTTAGGCTTGGTTGAATTATCGCAAAAATCATTTTATTACAAGTGGCATAAGTAAGGGACCATTCCGATCCCAACGGTTTGAGGTCTTCCATTGCGAAGGGTGAGAGCGGCCTAAAATCTTTAACCTGGGTCACATCGGGTGGCGACTCCATCATTCTCCGGTTTAGTCACTCGCGGGCTACTCCGTACTCCCAACCGGACCGCGAGCCCGGAACAGCATGCGTCGCCCAGTTTCTGTGTCCCACAATCTGGCGACTCCACTGGGGATAGAGAATCGGCCCTGAAATAATGTCTTGTAATATTATGATTTGTGCTTTAAGTTCACCATTCCTATAGTGGGTTGAAAGATGTTTAATCAAAGGCACTTTTAAAGCTAGGTAATGGTTTGGTGTCTTCCTTCACTCACTACCTTTCTATACGGAAAAGCTGTGAAGGCACCTAGATAATCATCTACTCGTAGCCTACTGTGATGGACTAATTTGGAGGACTCGTTGTTTATTCCTAACACCAAGCGATAAGAGCCAAAGAGGCGTGGTTACTTAAGAGAGCCTCGCTCCACCCTCCCTCTGGGAATCTACAACGGGAAATCCATTTAACAGTCAGTCACATACCATAGCTCGTTGGCACGTATATTAGTGTATAAAAAAGGTGCGCTCACTTGGTCACTTGTGAGTGGGGAGACCTAGTTGTGGGTAATCCTTCGCCAGCAAGAGTCTTTGTCTACACTCCCGCAAACCCACACGTAGACCGGAATTGTATGGCCTATAGCAACTATTTCCTTGTGCTTGTGGACTATCCTCATTTGGATACAGTTGGACTTCTTGTCAGAATTGTGAACTTGTTGGGCAATTTAAACTGGGACGAGTTCATATCCTATGACAATTGGGCCAAAAGCTTCTGAAATGTTGATGGGCCACTCTGTAGAAATTATTTCTGTATGCTTGTGTTTAGGAACATTGTCGTTTGGATCTATTCGGACCTTTTGTCATGAGGTATGGGCTTGTTGGGCCATTTAAACTGGGATAAGAACATATCTTATGATGATTGGGCCAAAAGCTTCCAAAACGCCAATGGGCCATTATATGTTTGTGTTTAGGAACATTATCATTTGGATACGGTTGGACTTCTTGCCATGAGATGTGAACTTGTTGGGCCATTTAAACTAGGACGAGTTCACTCCCATGACAGTTAGCCCAAAAGCTTCTAAAATGATGATGGGCCGATTGGTGTGAAAATTTTAATAATTTGATATATTCCTTATATCGCATGCATCTCATTCGTCTCATGCATACATATATCTTGTTAACACCCTCTATGTCTCAAAAAGACATCATAGATTCTCGTTGGGTTAGGGAAGATGGAAGACTCACTAAAAGACCGGTAACAGATATGAGTACATCCGATAACGAGGTATCCCGGATAAATCAGTTGGAAAACGGTCTCGCCAAAATTACTGAACAGTTACAAGCATTGACTACTGCTGTGGCTAGTATGGCTATACCCCGTGCTGAGAGGGGTTCTGAGAATGTGAGGCGCGAGGAGCCTCCGAATGGGTTGGGGGATGATATCCCCACTTTTGATGACGACATGGCAGAGTATGCAACAGGTAGATTGATTGGGTCTTAGGGGGAATTTCAGAAGCTTCGGGATCAGGTTGAAACAGTTACCCGTAAAATGAAGGGTAAACATGAAGAGTTGTTAGATTATGAGGCAATGACCTTCGAAGAACAGTTGCCTGCTCAGTTCAAGATTCTGGATATGGCTAAGTTCAACGGGAATGGGGATCCGATGGTTCATCTCTGTCAGTATGTATCAGTATGAGTTCTGTGGGTTTGACAAAGCGACAGGTGCAGAAGATGTTTGGAATGTCACTCGAGGGGGCACCGGTGGTATGGTATCACAGCCTTGAGAAGAAAGTAAAGGAAGATTGGAGGGAATTGGTTGATGCATTCCTGAAACAGTATGTCACAGACTTGGAGATAGATCTGTCACTCCGTCTGGAGAACACCAGGCAGAAACCGAAAGAGAGTTTCAAGGAGTATGTGGACCGCTGGAGAAGCCAGCTCTTAAAGATGCAGACCAGGCCCTTAGAGAAGGTTCAGATAAAAATGATCATCAAGGGCACCAAGTCCCCCATCTATGGGAAGCTAAGGAGGATGACCTCCATGATTACTGATTTTCGATAGTTGAGGGAAACTGTCATGGATATGAGGAAGAAGAGGCCGAGAATAGAAAATTCTATGGTCTAAACACGAGGCCAATTGGGGGGACATCGGGATCAAAGCCCGTTTCTGATGAGATTACCGCTATCCGAAACCGGAGATTCTCCAACTTGGGTAGACCCATGTCCAAGGTATTGGAGAAATTGAAGAGACAATGACTTCTGAAACCCCTAGAAACCAAACCACTCCCAAACCCTCCACCACCACATCTCAACCTAAACAAATATTGCCAATTCCACCAACAGAAAGGCCACGCTACCTACAACTATGCCTGAATCCGCCATGAAATCCAAGACCTTATAGACTCTAAATAGATACCCGACCCTGAAACAAAACGCCCCAACACACACCAGAACCCTTTACCAAATTACCACTCTGTCCCGCCACCAACCTATATGATAAACTCTGGCCTACCCGAGAACCTTGTCCTCAAATCCTTTGACCTCCAAGCCGTTTGCCTTGGGATTTGGGATAGTAACAGCGAAGATGAAACCGAACATGGGAAGAGTTTCTGGGAATACTTCTCTAGTAGTGATGAAGAAGAAGTGAGGGGTATGACACGCAGCGGGCGTTTCTACAATGATATGGCTGAAAAGGGTAAAGAAGTGTTGACTGAAGGAAGGGAAGTGGTAGAAAATGGGGATAATTCTGAGGGAGATACAGTGCTACGCCAGTTGAAAAAAACCCGGGTACAGGTCAGCATCTGGGAATTATTGTGATCATCACAAGAGCACAGGCAGCCTATGGTTGAAGCCTTGACCAAAATAGTGGTACCGGAGGATGCTAATCCGGAAATGTTTGTGGGATAAGTACAGAAGGAAATTTTGCAGGCAATCACTTTTTCTGAGGAAGAATTCCCGACTGAAGGGAGAAACCATAATAGACCTTTGTTCATCAGGGCCGAGGTAAAAGGCAAGAGAACGTCATGTGTGATGGTGGATGACGACTCGTCCATCAATGTGTGCCCGTTGAAGATTTTGGCAAAGCTGTGTATGAATGCAACGGATTTGGACCCCTCCAGTATGACCATCAACGCTTATGATGACAGAAAACGAGGAGTTGAGGGTACTTTTTTGGCAGTGGTCAAAGTGGGCCCAATTGAAGACGAAGTTGATTCACGGTGTTGGACATTCCGGCTACTTTCGCTTTATTGTTGGGAAGGCCTTGGTTTCACAAACTTGGGGGCGTGCCTTCAATTTTGCATCAGATTATTAAGTTCCCGTATGAGGGAGAGATTGTTACCATCCGTACTTATGTTGGACAATTATGACCCATAGCGTCACTATTTGTACAGATCATGGTGTTGTTGTACAAATTAACTATGTGACAAAGGAGATTGCACTCTTATCATTTGTGATTAGATCACCAAGATATATAAATGATGAGAGGTCCCTATGATTTGTTCCTGGATTGAGAATGATATGAGACAGTATCAATCCACGAAGGATAAATCATTAAATATCCCTAGTCAGAGTATTATCGAGATTGGACATCGATAAATACGTAAAAGACTAGTATTGCACTTGTGCGTGTTGTAAGGGCACAACGGCATAGTTCTCATATATTTGGGTATAGGATACTCATGCAAGTGTAATAGGAGGTTGCGTTTTACCGATGGTACGGGAAACAGCTTCGCTCTGGATAGACCCCCTCAGAATTCCATTGGTAGTATGACTATGTGTCTATGGAAGTCCGAAATCAAGGTAGGTGTATTTGATCTTAACCTGAGACTTGCACCATTAATACTTACGACAATTAATATACTTTGGTTGCGGTCGTCCAGGACTTTAACAGGTTCTGTGTACGCCAATGCTGGGTATATTGAGAATCGTAGTGTATTGGGTGTGATGTCAAGATGGAAGTATCACTCCAGTCATATGGAGATGATGGTCACGTAGGATACGGGACTGGTTCTCTTAAATGCTGCAGCTATCGGGATATTATGACAAGGTCATGTATATCCGATTATAGAGACTAGTTACCAGACATCCGAAATTTGCTTCGTACGGGGCAAACACAATTCCAGACTCAGGCCTAGCACGTGATCATCCGATACTGGACATAAATACGCAATACTATGTATATTACGCCTGATATAGATCATTATTCCTGTAAGGATATTTTCGGATAATTGGGTAGGCATGGCGCTTTGCTAGAAGCCAACCTTGTCTTGTAAATCGGTAAAACGTAGTACTTGATGCTTACGTGTTCGGATAGTCTGACGACCGAATTTACTGCCAACATATCCGGGGATCTCATGGGTCGCTTCCCAAAGATTCACCGATGACGTATGACTCGCACTCTAAATTAATCTGGGATTAATTAGACGAGAGAGAAAATTAATCTGGGATTAATTGCGGAGATATTTTATCTGGGATAAAATATCATTTAAAGAGAGATAACGATTAATTTGGAATTAATCGAAGAATTAATATATTCGATATATTAAACGAAATTGGATTTCGACGCGGAATTAAAATTAGATTTTAATTCGGGCGAACGAATTAATTTAGAATTAATTCATTAGCGACATGAATAGTAATTATGCTAGGCATGATTATTTAATTAAATTAGATTTAATTGCGACGGAACAAAAAATTCGTTAATTTGGAATTAGCAAACCCGAGCCCGAGATTGTTTGCGAGCGTATTCGCATTTCGAATTTCAAATTTGAGTGCGGAACGCAAGTCAAATCAAGTGTCAAATCGCTAGTCGCATCTAGCGTCACATCAAGCGTCAAATCACTTGTCACTTTCAGTGATGTGACTTGAAAACTTGATTGAATGATGTGAATAGTGATGTGGTAGTTGGATGGCATTTAATTGTTATTTGCCTTTGACTTTTGTAATGAAAATTTGGTATATGTTTTTTGTAAATCTATTACCAAAAATCATTCACACATTTATCTCTCTCTCTCCTCCAATTCTCTTCTTCATCTCACGCCCTTGGGGCTGCATTTTTCTTCTGAATTTTGGCAGTGAACTGCCGAGACACAAAGAGAAAATGGGAAGCAAAGAGTCACGATTTTGTGGCAAAATCTGGAGTGCTAGCACACTACGAAGTCATGCGAAGGTGATAGGGAAGTCCACCCATGAGCCGGGAATCAAATCACGAAGCTTGGAGCTTGATGAAGATGCTCAAAAGCCGAAAATGGAGATAAGCAAACTGCTCACTGCCGTGCATCCAGTAGGCAGAAAAACAGAATTTTTGTTGCCTCTCGCGTCGCTCAACCGCTCGATGTAAGTATTCCACGACTTCTTCGATGTATTAACACGTGTTTCATATGCTTTTGATTCGATCCTTGGAACCATAGAAAACCAACAATGGTATCAGAGCGTTCTTAAAAGCATGAAACGAATTTAGGGCTTAAAATTTGGGTAAAATGTTTTTGAGCATGATTTGAATTAATTGGATGTTTGAGTATGTTTATAACATGTTTAATTGAAGTTTGATTTGATCAATTTCAAGAAAATGGTTTGGAACAATTTTCCCCCAAAATACTTAGCTTGGCCGAAAGTATTGGAGCTCTAAATGTCTTGGTGATTTTGCTTTTTGATTCATTGGATGAGTTGGAAATCATTTGGGGAGATTGATTTAATGTTGAATTGAATTTAATTGGATTGAATTTGATTTGGACAAAATAATCCCCTTTGGCCGAGACTTTGAATAGCAAGAAATGGGTTTGATTTTAATCAAAATGTGTTGGACATGTGATGATGAAAATGAGCATGTTTGATTGTATAAATTGATGTTTTAGAAATGTTAATTTGGGTGATTAATCATGATATACACTTGAGGTTAATTAAATGTGAAATTGGATTTTTGTGTTTAATTAAATTGGGCTTAAAATTGGATTTGGGCTTGTAATGTTGTAAAAGGGCTTATTGGGCTTTGTTGTACAAAGTTGGGTTTAGGAAAAATTGGTTGGATCCAATTAGGCCCAAAACCGCCTCCATAAAGCCCAAATGCGACTTAATGAACCTTTAAAGTTTAATTGGGCCTAATGGGCCTAAATTGATTTCGGGGCTTATGGGGTAACTCCCGAGTACTAGACAGAGGGTTAGAGGCTCGCCGAAAAATAATGGGAGGCAAGAATTGAATTTGCTATACTCGTTTAATTGCTTGCCATACGCACTCAAACAAATATCATTCGTCAAATAAATTAAATGTTAGTTGGACTAATATTTAAACGTTGTTTTAATTAACAGTTGGACTGTATTCAAACTATTCATTTATAGTTGATTTTATAATTGGATTATAGTAATCAATATAATTGATTTTAATCTATTAAATTATAGTTGATTAAATAGTTGGACTATTGTAATCATTATAATAAATAGTACCGAAATCGTTGATTAAATAGTTGGACTATTAGAATCAAGATATATTTGAATGGTTTAATTTTCAAAATTGGGAATAATTTCAGGATGGTCCTGGAAATTAATAAGTTATTTTATTTGATAAAATAACATATTAAGCCTAAGCCCGGAGTTAAGCAAATAGTAGAGCATAATCTTTGGAAGATTCATGTGATGATAACTTTAGTGCTTAATCCATTAAGCTTGTCGCAGTAGACTCCTTAATTTCTGAATCAGAACTAAGGATTAGATCTTTAAAGTATGATAAAGAAATTGAAGGATCTTCATAAACCTATCTTTAGATTTTAGAAGTACTAAATTGCAATGAATAACTCTTGGAGAGTTAATTACTATTCTCAATGAGACAAAGTCAAAATTTGCAATAGGCAAGTAGCGAAAAGCGCACCTTACTTCGATATTCTAGAAACCCAAGGCTTGGCCAAAGGCTTCTAGAATATGGAAAATGGCAAAGGCAAAATCATTATAATCTTCTGGGAAGATAAAGGACATATCCCAAAATGTCTCCCTAATTGTGGCAAACGGGATCGCGGAAGCGTGACTGCCGTTTGGACAAGGCAGACATGAAGGAATTGAATAACAGGTAAGGCTCTGACTTCAAATGTGTTTGTCAACATTAAGTTCATTACTAGTATTAAAATTGGATTTTAAATACTTAGTGTGGTACATAAAATATATATGTATTGATGTTCAGAATCTATTTTGAACAGGATACTGACTTCAATAGAGATTTATCTGCGAACTGGAAACGGGATGAAAATCGATGTTTTAACCGTAGATACATAAGTTTAGGAACTACCTTCGGGTGTGTACTTTAATTAGGAAACTGTTATAATGTAACTAGTTTGACTAGATACATTATCTCTATATTAGTGTTTAACCCGCTGCGGGTGAACCTTTATATTTTAGAACACTAAAGTGTTTTATTATATAAAGAATGATATTGAGATAAACACAATAGATGTGAATAACATCATTTATATTTTGAATATAAATAAATCTCGAATATATAATATGACAAACAAATAGCTCAACTGATTTGATCAGAAGAAACTCAATTGTGGCATTGTTGTCTGGGACACAATTAAACAAGAATCGTATATCCATACTTTTGAAGAGTGGATACTATGACTATTTTGATTCCATTCAAATAAAGTCTACGAATCTATTTTATTGGGCAATGTGCCTATAATACTATTTACTTGGTAAAAGTGTAAATGCCACCAATCTGTTAGTCCTAGTTCATAGTGAAGCAAGTGGGCCCATGTCTAGCTAGGCTAGATGTGGATATGAATATTTCGTGACCTTTACGGATGTGGCATCGTGTTATGGTTATGTGTTTCTTTTGGAACACAAATCGAAAACTTTTACAGTTTCGACACGAAATAGACAAACAGATCGGCTATAGTATTATACCGTCACGGTAAGACCGTAATGGAAAATACTTAAGCAATAAGTTTCTTATATACTTGAAAGAGTAAAGTATTCTTTCAAATGAGGACTCCTCCCGGAACACGTCATTATGACGGTGTGTCCGAACTGAGTAACCAAATTTTGTTGGTCATGATAAGGTTAATCATGAGTCGCTCTGAGCTACCATTTCCTTCAACGGATAAGCTTTAAACAGTGCAAGAACTTATTTAGAATAAGGTTTCATTAAAATCTGTTAGACAGATTTCATATTAGATATGAACGGGAAAGAAACCGGGTTTCACATTCCTGATAATTTGGGTATGCTAGGCATATGTTTGGATGATACCAAACTAGAATCCAAATTAGATAAGTGCCAATTGTAGGTTATCCTAGGGATACCATAAGTATTGTACTTATACAACTCACGAGAGAACAATTAGATGGTTGCTCACCATGCGGTTTTCCTAAGAGGGATACCGATATGCAGTGGTAAGTGGGAGGATAGTAAAACTCGATGAAAATCGGAGTAATACTGTTCAAGGCGCCGAATCCTAATGGAACACAAATAGTTCATCAAGGATGAAACTATTACCATTAATCTTTGTATACACAAGAATCGCGTATGTCGGAGAGAGTCAGAAAACAACATGGGGCATGGGTTTCTGATCTCACCTCATAAAGATGTCAATCTTATTGAGGTATACCAACTGACTACGTATGAGGAAGTGATACAAGGTATCGACTCCCTAATTATGGCAAATTTCCATATAATCTGAAATGGATTCCATGTATATCAACAAGTTTAGATACTAGTTGATGTACCGCAAGGCATTGTGCCTACTGGTACTGTATAAGTCTTCAATGAAGACATACAGGGATGACAACATACCAACGTGTAAAGCTAGGCTTTTAACGGAAATGTATCGTTATCAATATTGTGTTGATTACGATTCAACCTTTACCTGTTGCCACGGTAAATCCATTTGGATAATGCTTGCTTAAGCTGCATGTTTCATTTATGAAATATGTCAGCTTAACGGGAAAATCACTTTCCTGAAAAGGAAACCTTTTGGAGGATGTTTCCAACATCCTGTCGGTTTTGTCGTACCAAAACTAGCAAACAAGGTTTGCAGGTTATTCGATCCATGTTTGGATTGAAGCAAGCATAGGTTCTTGGAATTGTCGTTTTGATGTAATCATAATGGAGTATGATTTAATTCAAAACGAAATGATTCTTGTGTATATAAGAGGGTTAGTGGGATCGCACTAACAGTGGCTGTCCTATAAATAATGATAATACGTCATTTCTTGGAAATGATATTCCCATAATAACAATCGATGAAAGCTTGGCTTTCGATAAAACTCTCTGAGAAATCGTACATTGAAAAATATACGCGACCTGGTGTCTCATACGCTTTGAGCATATGGATTCACAAATAGGCCAATCCAAGTGATAGTCACCGGATTGAAGTTAAGAACATCCGTTAGTATCTTAGAGAACTAAGGATGATGTCTTAGTCTACGGAGAAGAAGAACTTGAAGTGACTGGGATCGCTGTAGCAAGTTTCCTAAAACCGATAATACGACTATAAGTCGCAAACGGTACTATACAGTTTGAATAACGGAACAGTGAGCTGGAAATCTTCCAAGCAAGATATTGTTACCGAATAAACAAGAAATGTGGGTTATTGCTGCAGCTGAGGCGGCAATAGAAGCCTTCTAGGTCGATAATAATCTAATTAGATTAGATATAATTCTGTTAGCAGCTGAGCTATGCGTCAGCACAGGCTAAAGAATTAATGGTCTCATCAACGATCCAGATATATACTCGATATTCATCTGATTCGTTCGGATCATACATCGTGGCGATGTGATGATCGAATAAATCGCATCAGAAGATAATCATAAAAATCCGCTGACGAAAGCCTTTTCTCAGCAGTTTAAGCCAGCCATACATAGTTGGGGTGTAAGACACTCGAGTGACTGGCTATAGGCCAAGTGGGAGATTGTTGGACAATTATGACCCATAGCGTCACTATTTGTACAGATCATGGTGTTGTTGTACAAATTAACTATGTGACAAAGGAGATTGCACTCTTATCATTTGTGATTAGATCATCAAGATATATAAATGATGAGAGGTCCATATGATTTGTTCCTGGATTGAGAATGATATGAGACAGTATCAATCCACGAAGGATAAATCATTAAATATCCCTAGTCAGAGTATTGTCAAGATTAGACATCGATAAATACGTAAAAGACTAGTATTGCACGTGTGCGCGTTGTGAGGGCACAACGGCATAGTTCTCATATATTTGGGTATATGATACTCATGCAAGTGTAATATGAGGTTGTGTTTTACCGATGGTACGGGAAACAGCTTCGCTCTGGATAGACCCCCTCGAAATTCCATTGGTAGTATGACTATGTGTCTATGGAAGTCCGAAATCAGGGGATGTGTATTTGGTCTTAACCTGAGACTTGCACCGCTAATACTTGCGACAATCAATATACTTTGGTTGCGGTCTTCCAGGACTTTAACAGGTTCGGTGTACGCCAATGCTGGGTATATTGAGAATCGTAGTGTATTGGGTGTGATGTCAAGACGGAAGTATCACTCTAGTCATATGGAGATGATGGTCACGTAGGATACGGGACTGGTTCTCTTAAATGCTGCAGCTATCGGGATATTATGACAAGGTCATGTATATCCGATTATAGAGACTAGTTACCAGACATCCGACATGTGCTTCATACGGGGCAGACACAATTCCAGCCCCAGGCCTAGCACGTGATCATCCGATACTGGATAGAAATACTCAATACTATGTATACTACGCCTGATATAGATACTTATTCCTGTAAGGATATTTCCGGAGAATTGGGTAGTCATGGCGCTTTGCTAGAAGCCAACCTTGTCTTGTAAATTGGTAAAACGTAGTACTTGATACTTACGTGTTCGGATAGTCCGACGACCAAATTTACTGCCAACATATTCGGGATCTCATGGGTCGCTTCCCAAAGATTCACGATGACGTATGACTCGCACTCTAAATTAATCTGGGATTAAGTAGAAGAGAGAGAAAATTAATCTGGGATTAATTGCGGAGATATTTTATCTGGGATAAAATATCATTTAAATAGAGATAACGATTAATTTGGAATTAATCGAAGAATTAATATATTCAATATATTAAACGAAATTGGATTTCGACGCGGAATTAAAATTAAATTTTAATTCGGGTGAACGAATTAATTTAGAATTAATTTGTTAGCGATGTGAATAGTAATTATGCTAGGCATGATTATTTAATTAAATTTGATTTAATTGCGACGCAACGGAAAATTCGTTAATTTGGAATTAGCGAACCCGAGCCCGAGATTGTTTGCGACCGCATTCATATTTGGAATTCGAGTGCGGCACGCAAGTCAAATCAAGCGTCAAATCGCTAGTCGCATCTAGCGTCACATCAAACGTCAAATCACTTGTCACTTTGAGTGATGTGACTTGACAACTTGATTGAATGATGTGAATAGTGATGTGGTAGTTGGAAGGCCTTTAATTGTTATTTGCCTTTGACTTTTGTAATGAAAATTTGGTATATGTTTTTTGTAAATCTATTAACAAAAATCATTCACACATTTATCTCACTCTCTCCTCCAATTCTCTTCTTCATCTCATGCCATTGGGGCTGCATTTTTCTTCTGAATTTTGGCAGTGAACTGCCGAGACACAAAGAGAAAATGGGAAGCAAAGAGTCACGATTTTGTGGCAAAATCGGGAGTGCTAGCACACTACGACGTCATGCGAAGGTGATAGGGAAGTCCACCCATGAGCCGGGAATCAAATCACGAAGCTTGGAGCTTGATGAAGATGCTCAAAAGCTGAAAATGGAGATGAGCAAACTGCTCACTGCCGTGCATTCAGTGGGCAGAAAAACGGAATTTTTGTTGCCTCTCGCGTCGCTCAACCGCTCGATGTAAGTATTCCGCGACTTCCTCGATGTATTCACACGTGTTTCATATGCTTTTGATTCGATCCTTGGGACCGTAGATAACCAACAACTTATTGTTACAAGGTGATGTCGTTTGGGCTCAAGAATACGGAGCTACTTATCAGCGGAGGGCCACTACACTATTCCACGACTTGATGCACAAAGAGATTGAAGTGTATGTAGATGACATGATGGTGAAATCAGAGACAAGAGTTGGGCATATTAAAACACTGGAAATGTTCCTTTAGAGAGTTGACAAATACAACCTGTGGCTATATACCAAGAAATGTGTGTTTGGAGTGACATCATGAAAGTTGCTGGGACATACAGTGGGAATGGGAGGAATAGAGGTAGACTCTGAAAAGATCAAAGCAATCACAGAAATGCCAGTACCGAAGACTGAGAAGGAAGTCAGAGCATTCCTGGGGAAGATTCAGTACATCAGTCGGTTCATCGCCAAGTTGACGTCAGTATGTGAGCCTATCTTCAAACTGTTGAGAAAAGATCAGCCGATAAAATGGAATGAGCAGTGTCAAGCAGCCTTCGACAAGATCAGAGAGTACTTGGTAAAGCCTCCTGTATTGAAACCTCTGAAACCGGGCAGACCTTTGACATTGTACTTGGCCATAGAATTAGAAGCACTGGGGGCAATGATGGTACAGGAAGATGAGACAGGGGTAGAACATGCAGTCTATTATCTGAGTAAGAAGACGCTCTCGTATGAAGCTCGTTATCAGGAAGTAGAGAAGATCTGTCTCGCAGTGGTATGGACTTCCTGAAAATTGCGATATTATTTCCAGTCTTACAAGATCCAGGTAGTGGCAAAGGAGAATCCTCTGAAATATCTGCATTCAGTGCCTTCGCTAGTGGGGAAATTGGGCAGATGGTTAGTATTGCTGACAGAGTTTGACATTGAGTATCTCACCACCAAAGTGGTCAAAGGGCGAGAAGTAGCAGAGTTTCTGGCATTGCAACCTGTTGAATGGGATCAGAATAAGTTTTAATTTCCAGATGAAGAGATCCAAGCAATAACAGTTCAGAGATGGAAAATGTATTTTGACGGGGTAGTGAATTACAAGGGAGCCGGAATTGGGATTGTGATAGTGACCCCCGAAGGAGAAACCTTGCCTTTGGCCAAAAGGTTGACATTCAGAGTAACAAACAACATGGTAGAGTATGAAGCATGTGCTTTTGGTTTGACTGCATTGATAGCCTTGAAGGCCGAGAGTGTGGAAGTCTACGGAGATTCTATGTTGGTAGTCCAACAGATGCCAAGAGAAGAGAATCAGATGGCAGATGCATTGGCTACACTTGCAGCGACTTGGGAAAATCCAGAAAAGTTAGTGATGAGACCGTTGATACTGACAACAGCAAGAAGACCTGTTTATGAGATAGAGAGAATTCTGGAAACCTTGGTATTATGACATTCAGAGGTATCTGGAACATGGGGAACTCCCAGAGGGAGCAGACAGAAAAGACAGAATAGCCATTCAGAGGTTAGCTTCCCAGTATATGATTTTGAAAGGGGAACTGTACAAGAGGCAAGCAAACAGTATTCAGTTGAAGTGTGTGAGAAAAGAAGTGGCTCAGCAGGTAATGGAAGAAGTACACACCGGGGTATGTGGTCCGCACATGAACGGGTTGAATCTGTCCCGCAAGATAGTGAGACAAGGTTTTTACTGGTCAACCATGGAGACAGACTGTGCGAAGATGGTAAAGCACTGTCATAATTGTCAGGCACACAGCAATTTGAATCATTTGCCGCACACAGAGTTACACGGGTTGTCAGAGCCGTGGCCTTTCTCAGCATGGGGAATTGATATGATTGGAGAGATTCGACCGAATGCATCGAATGGGCATCGCTTCATAGTAGTGGCAGTAGATTACTTCTCAAATTGGGTGGAAGCCGAATCATTCCGCAATGTTACAGCAAAGCAGATGGCAAAGTTTATAGCTCGGAATCTCATTTGTCGGTACGGTATGCCGCACCATGTAGTGACGGACAACGGAGTTCGGTTCCAGAGAGAAACAAAGGCAATGCTACAGAAATACGGGATAGGCCATCACAAGTCATCGCCGTATAGGCCGCAAGCAAATGGGGCAGTTGAGGCAGCCAACAAGACTATAAAGACGATTTTAGCCAAGATGACAGAAAACTACAGAGATTGGGCCGACAAACTACCGTATGCTTTGTGGGGGTACTGAACATCAGTAAGAACAACAACATGGGCCACACCTTACTCTTTGGTCTATGGAATGGAAGCAGTATTGCCAGTGGAAGTCAAAATACAGTCTATGAGGGTATTAGCATATGCAGAGTTACCGGAACAAGAATGGGCCGCACAGAGGTTTGATCAGTTAGCACTGTTGGATGAGAAGAGAACGAAGTATTTGTATCATATGCAGTTCTATCAGAAGAGACTTGCCGAGCATTCAACAAGAAGGTACGCCCCACCAAGATCAAAAAGGGTGATTTGGAGCTTAAGCAGTCGAGGCCGTCGACGACGGATCCGAGAGGAAAGTTCAGACCTAACTGGGAAGGACCTTACATAGTGCAGAAATTAATGGGAAATGGAGCAGTGAGACTGTCAGACTTGGAAGGGAATGAGTTCACTGAGCCGATCAACGTAGATTGATTGAAGTAGTACTTTGCCTAAGGGAGAGAAGACTGAGCAGTCATCAGGAAGATTGACGAAAGACCTAACCCAACGGAATTAGAAAATTATTCATGCATGCATACACGTAACATACCTTGAATTCTCTTCGTGTTTGTTTTGTTTTGTGTTCGTAGGTTCGAAGGAGAAAAGAGGAAGGGGCAGAGATGAGCCAATCAAAAGCAGCGTCAGCGCAGTTTCAGTTTCGGGGATGAGTCCCAAGAGGCGAGGCCCACATCAGCAGTTTTGGGGGGATGAGTCCCAGGGGGAAAGGCCCACATCAGCAGTCTCGGGGATGCGTCCCAGGGTTGTAACCCACTTCATCAGCGGTTTTGGGGATGCGTCCCAGGGTTGTAAACCATATCACCAGCAGTTTTGGGGATGCGTCCCAGGGTCGTGTCCATATTGGCAACGTTATCGGGATGCGTCCCAGGGTCGAGGCCCCCGTTGTCGGTTGCAGTTATCGGGATGCGTCTCAGGGTCATTGGCCCCCTGCATCGTTAGTTTTGGGATGCGTCCCAGGGTCGAGACCCATATTTTTGTCAGCAGTATTGGGATGCGTCCCAGGGTCGAGGCCCCCGTTATCGGTTGCAGCTATTGGGATGCGTCACAGGATCAAGGTCCACTACGACATCAACTCAGGTCGAGGCAGCATGTAAGTCAGGAGGCAGCTGACGAGCCAGGTAAGTGAAAATTAATTGCATAACTTTGATAGGATTGTTCAAAGTCACACACTGCACAAGTCTCATCAAAGTGGGGGAGACTGTAGGCATTGCATTTTTGCATGTGAGTCCCTATGATGAGCCTCATTTGGAGGCACTACCTTTTTTAGTCGAGGAAGTTGCGGGAAACGGTCTTTGGAAGGGAATCGATATTTCGTTAAATTTTATCCGCTTGTTTAGCTTCAAGCTCACTCGTTGGACCTCCGTTTTAAAGCACCTTTTGCCTAAAAAACCCATAACCATTTAACCTTGGCCCAAACCCACTCACCAAACCAACACAACACCTAGCCCACCAGACTTGGCCCACACGCCCAAGGCCCTCAAAATACAACCCAATTAAATAAAATAATTAATTAAGTCATATACCAAATTAAATAAAATATTAAATCATAGACCAAATTAAATAAAACATTAAATAAAATCATGCATAATTAAAATCAATCAACAAAATATTATTCCTAATTAAGAATATTGTATTCCTAACTTAACAAATATTATGCCTAAACAACACAAATTAAATATATTGACTTCCTAAATTGAACTAATTTTATCCCCCCTCAATTATAGGATTTCCTTGTTTGACACTAAATCAAATCCCCCTTAAATGCCAAATCCCTTTCCATGTCAAGCAATGAGTAGCCTTACCCCTTTGCCTATAAAAAACCAACCTCTCCCAAACCTTGCATCCTCTCACTCACATGAATACAGCAAGAAAAAAAAGCCTCTTGATTCACGCATACAGCAAGCAAATATTTCTCTTCTCCTCCTACACCCTTAGCCGAAAATCACAGCCCCATAAACCCCTCCATTGCCAAAAACATTACAACCTGAAACACCACCGAAACAGCCCCCTAAACAGTAGCACACATCACCAAAAAATAGACCTTATACAGCAGCACACATCATCGAAAAAAATCCCCTATACAGCAGCCCCATATCACCGAAAATACCTTAAAAACAGCCCCTAAATCACCTAAACCAGTGACTAAAAAAACTGTACTTTTAATCCCTAAAATAATAACTAAAAAACTGCACTTAAAACCTTTAAAAAACACCCAAAACAGTAGCCTAAAACACCAAAAACAGTGACCAAAATACAGCAGCAAAGTAGCAGCGAAACGGAATCAAAATAGTAGTTTGAGCAGCGAAACAGCGAGGAAAAATGCAAACCAGTGAACCAGAAAAGTTGTGGAGCTTTCACCCTTCCGATCACCGTGAAACGCGAGTCCGAGAGTCGATGAAAAAGGTTAGACCTGAGGGTATTCTTTCACATCCGTTTTTCAGTTGTATTTTTATTATTTATTGAGTTTCATTTGCATGATTATTGTGGAGTGAAGCATGTTGTGGCCCTTGAATAGATAGAAAATGCATGAATTGTAAAATGATGTATGTTGTGGCCCTTGAATAAAATGAAAAATGTGTCGCCTCTCGTGGTATATAGGATGGAAACCCGGACATAAATTTCATAGCCGATTTCGAATGGACGGTAGTATGATCTGTACTCGGGATACAACTTCATGTACCACTTGAATAAACGGCGCATATTTCATTTTATGTTGTTTTGATTTGTTTATTATTCGTTACTTGATTTCCGCATATTATTTGTTTATGTAATGATGAGATAAAGCGCATGGGCTTAGTAAGTTCGATTAAAGGTCCTCTATTTTGAGAGGTTAAAATCCTTTAACAAGATCATTTGCCCCGCCGGATGATGTATATTCGGTTGAATGTGAGATATGTTCAATCGGAATACGAAGTCCGATATTGTTGTCTTTATTTCTTATAAGCAACGTGTTATTAGCGTATGAGCTTAGTAAGTGCGATTAAATGTCCTCTATTTTGAGAGGTTAAAATCCTTTACCACGATGCTTTGCCGCGCCGGATATTGTATATTCGATTGGATGTGAGATATGTTCAATCGGATACACGAAGTCTGATATCATTATCTTTAATTTTTATATATGTATTGTATTATTTGCGCATGGTCTTGATAAGTTGGATTAAAGGTCCTCTATGTCAAGGGGTTAAAAGCCTTTACCACGATGTCTTGCCGCGCTTCTCACTATGCCACTTATCCTTCTGCGCATCATTGCTTCATTTACGCTTGCATTACGAAGTTCCATATAGTTATCTTTATCTTTGTACGCATTGTAATAAAATCGCATGGGCTTATGGTGTTGGACTAAAAGGTTCTCCATTTGGGGGAAGAAAAGCCTAAAAGGCTACCTTTACCACGATATTTGTCGCGTCTTTCATCTATTGATTGCATCATCTATCCTTGTCTTGGCTCGATCTATTATCATTGGTGTACCCATGTTATGATAGCATTTGGGCATTATTTCTCGTGGTATATAGGATGGAAACCCGGACATAAATTTCATAGCCGATTCCGAATGGATGGTATTTCATAGCCGATTCCGAATGGATGGTAGTATGATCTGTACTCGGGATACAATTCCACATACCACTTGGAAAAAAGTCCACGCATGTGTTCGTGTCAATTCTAGATATCTTTTATGCATCACATCACGACATGTCTATTTTAGCATATAGTTGTCTCTTTTTACCCTATGCATTTGTATTACCTCTTTAGTTATCTATTTCCATTATGCGCTTAATTGTCTTTCCTTAATATGCATGCTTGTATGAATGTTATTTGTTTGCGCTTTTGTGTCTACCAATGTGAAATTGTATGCTTTCCGTATGTCAATTTATCTTTATGCATGAATTCGGACATATATTATATGCAAGTAGGTTGTATGCAAATTTGGACATAGATTGTATGCAAATAGGTTGTATGCAAATATTAAAATGTGTTACATGTGAACTTAGATGAACTTTTGATGCATGCATGCGAACTTAGGAGTAAATTATCCTTGGAAATAATTGTTGCTTAGGCTTGGTTGAATTATCGCAAAAATCATTTTATTACAAGTGGCATAAGTAAGGGACCATTCTGAACCCAACGGTTTGAGGTCTTCCCTTGCGAGGGGTGAGTGCGGCCTTAAATCTTTGTCCCGGTTCACACCGGGTGGTGACTCCATCATTCTCCGGTTTAGTCCCCCGCAGGCTACTCCGTACTCCCAATCGGGCCGCGAGCCCGGAACAGCATTCGTCGCCCAGTTTCTGTGTCCCATACCTTCGTCACATGGTTAATTTGTACAACAAACCATGTTCTGCATAAATAGTGATGCTATAGGTTATGATTGTCCAACAATCTCTCACTTGGTCTATTTCCAATCACTCAGTGTCCTACACTTGAACTATGTATGGGTCGCTCAAACTTCTGCTGAGAAACTGCTTTCGTCAGCGGATTTACAAGGTTATCATCTGATGAGATTTATTCGATCATCACATCGCCACGATGTATGATCCGACAAATCAGATGAAATAATTGAAGTATATACTTGGATCGTTGATGAGACCATTAATTCTTTAGACTGTGTTGTAGCATAGCTCAACTGCTAACAAAACTACTCCTAATCCAATTAGGATAATATAGATCCAAATCGCTTCTATTGCTGCCTCAGCTGCAGCAATATTCCGATTTTGTTGTTTATTCGGAAACAATATCTTTCTTGGAAGATTTCCAGCTCATTGTTCCGTTATTCAAACTATATATTACCTTTATTACGACTTAAAGTCATTTTTGTCGGTTAGGAAACTTGCAACAGTGAACCCAGTCACTTCAAGTTCTCCTTCTCCATAGCTTAAGAAGGCATCCTTAGTTCATCTAAGATACTTAAAGATGTTCTTAACATCAATCCAGTGATCATCACTTGGATTGTCCTGATTGTGACTCTATATGCTCAAAGCATATAAGACACCAGGTCGCGTACATTTATTTCAATGTACGAGTTCTCGGAGAGTGCCAACAACCTTTAGATCTATCCCAGTAGATCCTTATTCCTATAATAAAGGTTGTCTCTCCCAAGTAGTCTACGGAGAAATTTTCATGAAAGCCAAGCTTTCACCGATTTTATTATGGGAATATCATTTCCAAGAAATAATATATCATCATTATATAGGACAATTATTGTCAGTGCGCTCCCATTAACCTCCTTATATATACAAGAATCATTTTCGTTTTGAATTAAATCATATACCATTATGATTACATCAAAACGATAGTTCCAAGAAATCAATGCTTGCTTCAATCTATAAATGGATCGAATTAACTTGCAAACCTTGTTTGCTCATTTTGGTATGACAAAACCGTCAGGATGTTGTAAACATCCTCCAAAAGGTTTTCGTTTAAGGAAAGAGGTTTTGACGTTCAGTTGCCATATTTCATAAATGAAACATGCAGCATTAGCAAGCATTATCCAAATGGATTTAATCATGGCAACGAGTAAAAGGTTTCGTCGTAATCGACACAATGTTGATAACGATACCTTTTCGCTACAAGCCTAGCTTTGTACGTTGAAATGTTTCCATCCATGTATGTCTTCCTTGAAGACTTATTTAGTACCAATAGGCACAATGCCTTCCGGTACATCAACCAGTGTCCAAACTTGATTTTACCTTTGCCCATTTTCGAAGCTCTGGCTTTGCCTCCTAGAGCATAGCCATCAACTCTCCAAGATTTTACTCTTGGTTCATAATGAACCTGCCCCATCTTTTGGGTAGAGAATATAAGATCAAATCTTTGGTAGTCTCAGCCATGTAAGTAATGCCTAGCTAACCTAGCTGATAGATGTCAGCAATCATCTGCGACACTTAGTGCTTGACAGATGTACCCTCTGACATACGCGAACGAAAGAGCTTCTTTGTAATTTGTACTTCTAAGATCTAAGATTATATCTATGAAGATCCTTTAATTTCAACATCATGGTATAAGGATCTAATCCTTAATTCTGACAAAGAAATTAAAGTGTCCTTGCATTAAGTATAAAGGATTGAGCACTAAAGTTATCATCACATGAATCTTCCAAAGATTATGTTCTACTATTACTCAACTCCGAGCTTAGGCCCGAGATGTTACTTTATCAAATAGAATAACTTCTCAGTTCCCAGGACTATCATGAGGTTTTATTCCCAATCTGAAATTTAAAGCCGTTCAAAGACATTTTCTCCCAAGATTATGTTTTAAACGCTAATCTTTCAGTTATCTTGATTGCTATAGTCCAACTATCCAATCAACGATTTCGGGTACTATTAAATATAATGATTATTATAGTCTAACTATATAATCAACTATAATTTGATTGGTTAAATTCAAATATATTGATTACTATAATCCAATTATATAATCAACTATAATTTGAAGTAGTTTGAATACAGTCCAATTGTTTAATTTAAAACAACAAATAAATATTAGTTCAACTAATATATATATTTAAATTAATGACGAAAAATTGAAATGAGCGCGTATTGGCAAGTATCTAAAAGAAATTGCAAATTTAATACTTGCCTCCCATTATTTTTCGGCGAGCCTCTAACCCACTATTGAGCACTCGAGAAACCTTGTTTCCTAGTGGGCTAGGATCCCGTTAAATAACACACAACCTTGAATTTGGCCAACAAATTGTATGATATTTAACTAGTTAGATCTCTAAGATCAATTATCTTATCCAATTCCTAGATCCAGTAGGTGGACATCCAAGTCTGAAACATATATCTAATATATGCCAATATATTCGATATATTCCCTATCTTTTTCCTCTGAATCAATTAAGCCTTGGCTTTGGCACAACAAACTTAATAATTCCAATTAAGCGGGACCCATTGACCTTGGAAAGCTTCGTAATCGATGTGGATGGACAAGAAGTGATCTTGACTTTTGCCAACAAATCATAACTCGGACAAGACATGCGATATGGAACAAAGCCTTCATGATTCAAACACATCCGCGATGGACAAAGGTCTTGACTTTGGCCAACAAACCAGTGCCAATCTTGGATCTTGAGAATAAATCACTCAATGGAAGGAAAACGCTTAATATTTATTGAGGGTTTTTCGCGTAATTAGCAACCAATTAATTATCTTTGATTAGGTCTCATCATACACCCTTAAACATGCATTCTAAAAGCATAATAAGGCGCGGTAAAAAAATTAATAATGATATGCGGATAGATATTTCAAACAATTTGGTCCTAGAACAAATCTCTCCCTTTCCTCTCTCTCGCTAGCACAAATCTTACTTCTACCCAATTACATAACACTTCTAAAGAAACTTCATTTACATTGAGGGGAATGGGTGAGAAGAGAAATACAAAGAATCAAGAGGTAATAGGTTGGACACACAGGTCCAATTTAATAAATTCTAAATTTATTACAACAATTTCCAAAATTGACCTCACCCATCTAATATCCATCTGATATACATTATTCATACATCACATCCATGTATTCACACAAAGCATGTTATCAATCAATCTAATCCAATTAATTAATCTGAAATTAATGTCCATCCAATGTTCAAACAACGATTTGATTTGCGCGAGTCCGACTCGTTTTAAGAATAAGTACTCAAAGTACGAATTCTTGAATTATATTAAACTACAATATTAAATCCAATTTAATTTGTATTCAATACTAATTCTTTATTTAATTCTAAATTAAATAATTACACTTTATTAATGAGCCTTTGCGACTTCGATTCTAAATCTAATCACCAATTAAAATTTTAAAGGCCCATTTAATCATATTTGGACTTTATGGAAATGGTTTTAGGCCCAATTGGATCCAACCAATTAACCTAAACCAAACTTGGGCCAACCAAGCCCATTAAGCCCAAATACAACTTTATTAGCCCAATTCCAATTTAGCCCAACTAATTAAATTCCAATATTCCCAATATCATAATTCAATTAACTAAAGTGTATTAGCTATAATTAACTAATTAAATCCACATTTCCAAAATACCAATTTACATAATTAATCATGCTTTCTAATTATCAATTCATGTCCAACATAATTGAAGCAAAATCAATCCCATTCATGTTATACATGTCACGGTAATTTAGGGTTTTATAAATCTGATTTGTTAGCGCCTACACATCGAGTCAAACCGGCACTAAGGCCTTAATAGTCCCTAGCATACGCCTCCATGCGATGCTGCAGTCAGAAGTAAATAAATCATGTCGATAAATCATGCATACACATATATATCCATATGTGCTAACTCTTATTTACAGTTACCTTGTGAGAGAAGCTCTGGGAGGTTAGTGTCGCCTTCGCTGCCTGTACCAACCGGTAGCGATACTCCGCAAAGTCAATAGGGACCTATAATACAACTTGATCAGTATTGAAACCTAATAGAGAAAAGAAAATAAGCAATCAAAGATACTTTCATGTGCAGCATTCGCATGTGCGAGCGTAAGCAATCACATCCCTTCCAAGGGCAGAGAGCGGACCTCATCATCCCCAGCGTCACCGAGGACCCCGTAGGTAGGGTCGGGAAAAAAACACACCAAACTGGGGATTATATTGGGATGAGCCAACACTGAAGATGAAGAATGACCCTATCCGAAGGAGGAAACTTGAGCCAGACCTCGCCTAGAAGTGGACAGTACCGGACCTATCGGTGCATCGGCCTCATCCTCTTCATTTTCCACAACATCAGAAGAAAGACACGCGCGGTGTGCCTCGTTTCCTCTTCCGTAGACCTGCATCAAAGATCATGTCAGCTGAAAGCACAAAGTCTGGAAAGGAATTCAGAGAGATAACCAATGATACTTACTTGAGTAGTTGGATGAGGCTCAGTCAATAGTAGAGATCCAAGAAGTGCATAGCTGGCCCACTACTGACCATCAAGAGATCATCGAAAGGGAGGCTATTTAGAGCTCCCATCAGATCATTCCCTTCTATCCGAAGACCAAAAAAGATGGAGGCACGTGGGGAAGTTGGAACTATGCGGGCCTGGTAACCTAGATACTAAAAAAGTATGCGCTCTCATTGGTACTACAATCGTTGGTCCATACCTTGAAGGAGCATACGCATGTTGTTCTTTTGGAAGGATGAGCGAGTGGAATTTGGTAGAGCATCAACGGAAGTCCCCCACTAGGCCGCGTCGATTTGAAAATAACTTGAATATTGTTAGCCGATGACAGAAAATGAAGAATCAGAAAAAAAAAGTAAGAAGAAAGACTGATCATACTCCAAATAAGCTCGTTCAAATGAGCTTGTGCACACATAAGATGTAATACTCGGACGATACCATGGTGAATTTATCTCATCAGGACAAGCCAGGGAACACGACCTCATCCAGGGAAATCGAAACATGTCGTGACATAACACAAAATTCATTTGCCCAGGCCTGTGGCAATTGAAAAACCGAGGTAAGTAATCAATCACACAAAAATTAAGAGTAAGCATTATAAGGGAACATACCTCCGTAAAGAAGTCGTAACCATAAATATATAAGCTACCGTGGAAACACTGGTCCAGCCCCCAATATATAGCTACCATGACCCTATCTCATTCATGCACATTGTCTAAGTTACGGAGGGGTGGCAGAAGGTAAAGGTCCACCAAACTGGCAACATCGGTAAAAAGTGTGCAGCTGAACTTATGAAGGATGAACGACCGCACCAGTTGGTCTTTCTCCTTCTCGCTGGTGAAGGCTCTCCTCTCCTAGTGAGCCCGCAGCTCCCCATACGTAAAAAATAATAGCGTACACTAAGGCCGACCCCCAACAGGTGACATATGTATTTGGCCCGGACAATTGGGGTGTAAAGGCTACAGTCAAACTCCAACAAATGACCCTCGCATGGGGTGCCAATTGTTGGGAAGCGGCCGCGAGTGCGCATCGAAAAATTAAAATTATTATGCCGTTTTCCTTTTGCCCAATACCCATTTATTTTAATTATTCTACAAGCCTATATATGTTACTATATATTCTAAGCATAAAACTCATAAAACATGCAAAGAACATAAACCTAAACATGCTAACTATCATAAGAACTCTAAATAAAATAAAGAAAGAAAAAGACTTACTTGAACCGTAGACTCCTCTAGTCCTCCCTCCAATCTACAAGCTTTTCTCGAACTCATCAAGCTCTTCCACGTTTCAAAGAGCCACCCAAGTGTGTGGCCTCCAAAGATCCACACACCAAAGCCAAAACTCAACGGTAAGATTACGCCTTGAGTGCACGGGTATTTTTGCCCTTGCTGCTAGCCTAGGCAAATACCTCAAAACTTTTAACTCGAGGTTCCTCTAGTCAATTAGACTTAAGGATCCTCAAAATCAGTGGCTTACTCTTAAACTTTAGAGTTGCTCACTTATATAAACCCAAGATATGAAAGGTTTGGTGTAGCAATTTGTGAAGAATTCTTTGGGTTTTTATATAGTGCTCCAAAGACAACAAAATTAATTAAGAATCCGATGTGGGATAAAAGCTAATTTAATCTTAGCCATTGGATCTTAATTTAGTGGTTTAATGAGATTATAAAACCCTAATAAGAGTTTGGGCCGAATAGGAATTCAAAACAAATAACAAAAAAAAAAAATTACTATTCACGTGAATAGTATTTTTTTTAATCCAATTCCCAAAGTGCCCCCATCGTCATTCACCAATCCCTAAGCCACTATGGAACCTCATAAATGATCTGTTCAATAATTAAACACATTGAACCATTTATTAACAATTCATATAGCAATCATATATGTTGTTATATTTATACTGTGCACTGTTAACCATTGATTTCGACTTTGTTGTGTGTGACCTTTTGGGTTCCCCTCAAGTTGGACATGAAATGAATCGTGATAATTTAATAGAACATAAATTATCCTCCGATCAGATGGTCGTTCGATTTCAATGACCAAGGTTGACATCTAGCTACATGTCAAGGCCCCAAAATGAGAAGGAAAGATATATATACCAATTTTGTATGCGATTTACATATGATACGGTCCTTCGCCTCACTGTATCCCCACCTATTGACCTAGGGTACGGAAAGTTTCTACCCATATGGTCAAAGGTATGATGTTGATAGTGTCATGAATCGTGCTAACCCAAGAATCTCACATGATTCTTCCGTTGTTGCCATAGTCTCAAGCACTGATCACACATATCAACCCACGAACTGGAATACTACTCTTATAAGAAAATATTATCCGAGAGAGTGGAAATTCTCTATTGTATCTTTACAAACTTCATGTTTTCAACAAATGACCCAATCATACCCTTATGACCGGATCTTTTGAACCGGGGAAGGAGAATGTAAAAGTTATTTGATCCATAAATAAGATTGTAAAGACCTCAAGTCAAAGGACTAGTCATATAATCGATACATGATAGTTCTCACAGACACCTGGGATAAACACTCCATATGAAAACTTTAGTAGTCAGTTCGATGGACACGAGCAACTCCTGCATCCATGTGATACACCAAGTGAAAGGATCTCCGCTAGTAGCCTATGAGATCAACTACCCCACTTAAGGGCAGATCATAGCATCATGTTAGTCTCTCCACTTTGTGAATGCCCAGATTATTCACAAAATTATGACTAGGAACATTTAAGAGTAATGATTCTCATAAGAAGTGGAAACCATCGTCTTATTACTCCAAAGGATTTATTACAGTGTTGATGATTCATATAAGTTATGTAAGACACATATAATAAAGATTGCCATTTTATTAATTAATGAAAATATTATAAATACATGTACATATAACCCATCCACAAGTTGGGTATATGGCATATCCCTAACAATCTCCCACTTTCACTATAGCCAACTAGTATGAATCTGGACACCGTACTCTCGGGTGTGCCTATCATGCTTTTGTTGAGTCAGCCTTTTAGTCAGAGAATCTGCAAGATTATCTTTTGTGGTTATTTTCTCTATAATAACTTATTTTCTCTCAACAATCTCCCTGATGAGATGAAATCGCCTGAGTACATGCTTGGATTTCTGGTGGGAAGCACTTCCAGCTCCGTGGTGAACTTCTTTATCCAGACTAATTCTTTAGTTATCTCAGATGTTGCAATATATTCGGCTTCAATGGTGGAGTCCGTTGTAATTGACTACTTTGAGATTTTCTAACTTACAGCACCGCCATTTAAAGTAAACAGATATCCTATTTGCGATCTGATGTCATCCCTATCGGTCTGAAAGCTCACATCACAGTAACCAATGACTTTCATCTCAGAACAATTTCTGTATGCCAAAAACAAATCCTTAGTTCTTCTCAGATACTTGAGGATTTTTTTGACAGCTGCCCAGTGTTGCTCACCGGGATTTGCCTGATACCTGCTCGTTATGCTAAGAGCATAAGAGACATCAGGTCTTGTACATAGCATGGCGTACATGATCGATCCTATTGCTGAAGCATAAGGGATCCTACTCATACGCTCTCTATCTGAAGTAGTATGTGGACATTGCTCCTTAGATAATTTGATTCCATGACAAGTAGGTAAATTACCTCTTTTGGAATCTTCCATTTTGAATCTTTTCAAAACTTTATCTATGTACGTAGATTGAGAAAGTCCTAACAACATCTTAGATCTATTATGGTAGATCTTAATTCCGAGGATGTAGGCTGCTTCTCCCAAATCTTTCATGGAGAAATTCTGAGATAACCATTGCTTGGTGGCTTGCATCATGGGAATATCATTCCCGATGATTAATATGTCATCGACATATAATACAAGAAATACAACAGCACTCCCACTACTTTTCCTGTAAACACAAGGCTCGTCTACATTTTTGATGAAGTCAAATTCTTTGATTGTCTCATCAAATCGTATATTCCAACTTCTGTAGGCTTGCTTGAGTCCATTAATGGATCGTTTAAGCTTGCATACTTTATTATGATCATACTTAGATGCAAACCCCTCAGGTTGTGTGATATAGACTTCATCTACGAGGTTCCCATTAAGGAAAGTTGTTTTGACATCCATTTGCCAAATCTCATAATCAAAGTGTGTAGCTAGTGCGAGTAAAATTTGAATGGACTTTATCATTGCAACATGCGAGAAGGTTTCGTCATAGTCAATTTCTTGGATTTGTCTATAACCTTTCGCCACCAACCTAGCCTTATACGTTTGGATGTTGCCTTCTGCATCACTTTTACGCTTGTAAATCCACTTGCAGCCTATTGGTTTTCATGGCCTCAATACACTTGACTGAATCAATGTCACGCATTGCTTCGTCATAACTGGTGGGATCGTCATTATCAATGACCTGATCATGTTCCTCATCAATATGGAAACCATATTTTTCAGGCTCATGTCTTTCCCTACCAGACCTTCTGAGTTCATAACCTTGTGGTTATTCCATCGCTGCCCTTTTGAGGGGTCTGGGGTTTAGTTCTATGTTATTTTGTTTTTCTCATACCTCATCGAGGTCAAGTCTACTCCCACTATATTTCTTGAGAATGAATTCATTCTCTAGAAATTTAGCATTTCATGAGACAAATGTTCTTTGTTCATTTTGGACGTAGAACACATATGCTCTTGAGTTCAAGGAATATCCTACAAACTTATATTTAACTGCTTTATCATCCAATTTGTTAGTTTGTGTAAGCTTGACATATGTGTCACATCCCCAAACTCTTATATAACTAAGACTGGGACGTTTCCCAGACCATAACTCATATGGTGTTTGTAAGTGTTCCTAGAACATACCAAGATCGTCTAAGAGTGATTTGTGTGTGAATAAAATCAAAAGAGTTGCAGAAAATACTCACATTGATCGGATGAGTTCAAAAATTTTGATGCATTTCCGTGGAAGCTCCAAGTCCTTCTTGAGTGTTTCCAACACTTGGGTGAGTTTCCCTATCACCTTGATTCACTCCTAATGTGCTAGCAAGAACAAAATTGAAAGAAAAATTATTCCTCTTCCAAAGAGAAGCAATCGGCATTTTGAGAGAAAAATGGGAGAGAGTGAATAGTTATTGTTTCTAAAACAAGTGTGTGTTTTATATGGTTTCTAAAACCATGTTGGTTAAAGGCAAGTGGTTTTGTAAAAAACCATTTACTTTTTGCCAACTACCACCATCACCTTTGACAAGTAATGTGAGTTAAATTCAAAATTCAAGTGGGATTATACAACACATTACGGGCTTGGTTACGTTTAATCCGATTAAACGAACTTTCCGTCGTGACGTAATTAAATTTAATTTAATTAAATAATAATGCCTAGCAAAATTGTTACGGAAGTCGCTTACGAATTAATTCCAAATTAATTCATTCGCACGAATTAAAATCCAATTTTAATTATGCATTGAAATCTAATTTCAATTAATATATCTAATATATTATTTTAGCCCAATTAAATAAATTAAATAGTAAAATCTAATTTCACTATTAAATTACTTTACCGATTAATTCTAAAGTAATTGCGTACTCTCTTCTCGACGAATTTAATCCCAGATAAATTCTCGTCGCAATTAATCCCAGATTAATTTTTTGTCTTTTAATTAATCCCAGATTAATTCATTGTCGTAATTAATCCCAGATTAATTTTCTTTTTCATAATTAATCCTAGATTAATTTTTTGTTCGAGTCAAATCTCAACGGTGAATCTTCGAAAAGCGACCCAAGAGATCCATGGATATGTTGGCAGTAAATCCGATCATCGGACTATCTGAATACGTGTGTACCCGGTACCACATTCTCACCAATTTACAAGACATGGTTGGCTTCTAGCAAAGCACCGTGCCTACCCAATTCTCCAGAAATATTCCTAAAGCATATGCAATCTTTGTCCGGCGTAGCATACGTAGTATTGCGTATTACGAAATAGTATCGGATGTGACATGCCAGGCCTGGGGCTGGAATTGTGTCTGCCTCGTACGAAGCATATATCAGATCTCTGGTAACTAGTCTCTATAATCGGATAATCATGAGCTTGTCATATTATTCTGATAGCTGCAACATAAATGAGTACCAGTTCCGTATCCTACGTGATCATCATCTCCATATGACTGAAGTGATACTTCCATCTTGACATCACACCCAATACACTACGATTCTCAGTATACCCAGAAGAGGCGTACACAGAACATGTTAAAGCCCCAGACGATTAAAACCAAAGTATACTGATTGTCGCAATTTTCAGCGACGCAAGTCTCAGGTTAAGACCAAATACACCTACCCTGATTCGGATTCCCATAGACACATAGTCATACTACCAATGGGATTCCGAGGGGTCTATCCAGAGCGAAGCTGTTTCCATACCATCGATAAGTAGAACCTCCTATTACACTTGCATGAGTATCCAATACCTAATTATATGAGAACTATGTCGTTACGCTTCCATAATGCACACAAGTGCAATACTAGCCTATTCTACATTATCGATGTCCAGTCTCGATAATACTACGACTAGAGATATTTAATGATTAAACCTTAGTTGATTAATATCGTCTCATATCTTATTAATCAGGTACTAATCTATGGGCTTTTATCATTTATATATCCAGGTAATCTAATTACAAATGATAAAAGAGCAATTTCCTTTGTCACATAGTTAATTTGTACAACAACGCCATGTTCTGTACAAATAGTGATGTTATGGTCATAATTGTCCAACAATCTCCCACTTGGCCTATAGCCAATCACTTAAGTGTCTAACACCTGACTATGTATGGTTGCTCAAATTTCTGCTGAGAAACAGCTTCCGTCAGCGGATTTACAATGTTATCATCTGATGCGTTTTATTCGATCATCACATCGCCACGATGTATGATCGAATGAATCAGATGAATAAGTCACAGTACATACTTGGATCATTGATGAGACTGTGGTTCCTTAGCCTATGATGTAGCCTAGCTTAGCTGCTAACAGAACTACTCCTAATCCAATTAGGATTATATAGATCCAAAATGCTTTTATTGCTGCCTCAGTTGCAGCAATGTTCCGCTCTTGTTGTTTATTCGGCAACAGTACCTTGCTTGGAAGATTTCCAGCTCACTATTCCATTATTCAAACTAAATATGTACCCTTATAGCGACTTAAAGTCATCTTTTTCGGTTTGGAAACTTGCAGCGGTGAACCTAGTCACCTCAAGTTCTCATTTCCCAATATTTTAAGAACGCATCCTTAGTTCGTCTAAGATACTTAAGGATGTTCTTAACATCAATCCAGTGAACATCATCTGGATTGGCCTGATTGTGACTCCATATGCTCAAAGCATATGAGACATCAGGTCACGTATATAACAAAATATACGAACACTGAGAGAGTGTCAGCAACTTTCTAGACCTATCCCAGTAGATCTTTATTCCTAGAATAAAGCATGCTTCTCCCAGGTATTCTATGGAGAATTTTAATGAAAGTCAAGCTTTCACCGATAATATTATGGGAATGTTATTGCTAAGAAGCAATACATCATCAACTTATAGGACATTTATTGTCAGTGCTCTCCCATTAACCTTCTTATATACACAAGAATCATATTCATTTTGAATTAAATCATATACCATTATGATCTTATCAAAACATTGGTCCCAAGAACACAATGCTTGCTTCAATCCATAAATGGATCGATTTAACTTGCAAACCTTGTTTGCATGTTTTGGCACAACAAAACCGTCAGGATGTTGTAAACATCCTCCAAAAGGTTTCCGTTAAGGAAAGCGGTTTTGACGTCCATGTGCCATATTTCGTAAATGAAATATGCAGTATTAGCAAGCATTATCCAAATGGATTTAATCATGGCAACAGGTGAAAAAATTTTGTCGTTGACGATATCCTTTCTGTACAAGCCTGGCTATGTACATTTCTATGTTGCCATCCATGTATGTCTTCCTTGAAGACTCATATAGTGCCAATAGGCACAATGCCTTCTGGTGCATCAACCAGTATCCAAACTTGGTTGATATACATGGAATCCATTTCGAACTTCATGGCACTTTGCCATAAAAGGAGTCGATACCTTGTATAACTTCCTTATACGTAGCCAGTTCGTCTTCCTCAATAAGATTGATATCTATATGAGGTGAGATCAAAAACCCATACCTCCCAGGTTTTTTTCTGAATCTCTCCGACCTACGTGGTTCTTGTGTATTCGAAGATTATTGGTACAGTTTCATCCCGATGAACTGTTGGTGTTCCGTGAGGACTCGGTGCCTGGAACAGTATTACTCTGATTTTCATCGAGTTCTACTTTCCTCCCACTTACTACTGCATTTTGGTATTCCTCTTAGGAAAACTACATGAAGAGCAACAATTACATTGTTATCTTGTGAGTTGTATAAGTACTATACTTTGGTTTCCCTATGACAACCTACAAATAGGTGTTGAGTTTCAATCAAGTCCCAAGAATCATCAATCATGCATAAAAACGAGTTGAATACAACCAAGGAGTAAGGCGGAATACATACTCACATTGATGGGTTTGATGCTAGGAAGAACAAGTTGCGTTTTCTGCCTCCCTCCAAGCTCGGCAGTGGCTTCCTCATGCAGTGGACTGCTCGGTTTTGCTCCTCTTTGAACCTCAACAATTCGGCCATGGATGAACACCATTGAAGCTCCAAGCTTCAAGCTTTCCAAGCTCACAAATTCGTTTCCCTATCACCATAATATAACCCATGTGTGTGCTAGCGCTCATGTTTTGCAACAAAACACTCTCACTTGCTTCTCTTCAATTCGGCAGTGACCAAAAATGAGAAGAAGATGAAAATGGCTCTAAGCCGTGAATGAGAGGGAGAAGAAAAGAGAGGGAGAGGAAGAGATGCGTAAAAAGAGAGAGAGAAAAGTAAAAGTAAAATAAAATGTAATAGGTTTTTATAATTTCTAAAATTAATAAAACCATTTACCATTTCTTTTTACTTTTCCTTAAATGCTAAAATCAAAAAGCAAAAAGCAAAAGTTGCTTTTTCAACTTCTACATCAATCACTCAAATCAAGTGACAACATGTCACATCACTCAAAGTGACATTTGATTTGACGATTGATGCGACTAGCGATATGATGCACGATTTGACTTGCGTGCCGCACTCGAATTCGAAATGCGAATGCGCTCGCAAATAATCCCGGGCTCGGGTTCGCTAATTCCAAATTAACAAATTTTCCGTCGCGTCGTAATTAAATGATTACACCTAGCGAAATCACTATTTACGTCGCTAACGAATTAATTCTTAATTAATTCGTTCGCCCGAATTAAAATCTAATTTTAATTCCGCGTCGAAATCCAATTTCTTATAATATATCGAACATATTATTTTATCGATTAATTCCAAATTAATCGTTCTCTCTCTTTAATTAATATTTTATCCCAGATAAAATATCTCCGCAATTAATCCCAGATTAATTTTCTCTCTCTTCTAATTAATCCTAGATTAATTAAAGTGCGAGTTATACATCATCGGTGAATCTTCAGGAAGCGACCCATGAGATCTCCGGATATGTTGGCAGTAAATACGGTTGTCGGATTATCCGAACACGTAAGCACCTCGTACTACGTTTATACCGATTTACAAGACAAGGTTGGCTTCTAGCAAAGCGTCATGCCTACCCAATTCTCCAGAAATATTCTTACAGGAATATATAGATCTGTATCAAGCGTAGTATACCGTAGTATTGTGTATATCGGCCCAGTATCGGATAGTCACGTGCTAGGGCTGGGGCTGGATAAGTGTCTGCCCCGTCCGAAGCACATGTCGGATGTCTGGTAACTAGTCTCTATAATCGGATATTCATGACCTGGTCACAATATCCTGATTGGTTGCGCAACACTTAAGAGCACTAGTACCGTATCCAGCGTGACATCATCTCCAATATGACTGAAGTGATACTTCCGTCTTGACATCACACCCAATACACTACGACTCTCTGATAAACCCAGAAGTGGTGTACGCTGAACCGGTTAAAGCCCTGTACCACCAAGACCAAAGTCTATCGATTATCGTAAGTATTAGCGATGTAAGTCTCAGGTTAAGACCATACACACCTACCCTGATTTCGGCCTCCCATAGACACATAGTCATAATACCAATGGGATTCCGAGGGGTCTATCCAGAGCGAAGCTGTTTCCCGTACCATCGGTGAAACACAACCTCCTATCGCACTTGCATAAGTATCCAATACTTATATATATGAGAACTATGACGTTGTGCCCTCACAACGCGCACAAGTGCAATACTAGCCTATTCCGCATTATCGATGTCCAGTCTCGATAATACTCCGGCTAGGGATATTTAATGATTAATCCTTCGGGGATTGATACTGTCTCATATCATCTCAATCCAGGAACTAATCATATGGACCTCTCTTCATTTATACATTTATGGTGATCTAATCACAAATGATGAGAGTGCAATTTCCTTGTCACATAGTTAATTTGTACAACAACACCGTGATCTGTACAAATAGTGACGCTATGGGTCATATTATCCAACAATAGGCACTTATCCGATTTGGGTTCTAGTTTGGTAACATCCAAACATTTAGCGTATGCCCAGCATTCCCAAATCTTCAGGAATGAAAAACCCGGTTTCTTTCCTGTTCATATCTAATATGAAGTCTGCCTAACAGATTTTTATGGAACCTTATTCAAAATAAGTATTGCACTGTATAAATGCGTATCCCGTGAAGGAAATTGGTAGCTCAGAGCGACTCATCATTAACCTTACTATGTCCAACAAAGTTTGGTATCTCTATTCAGACACACCGTCAAAATGAGGTGTCCCGGGAGGACTCCACTGTGAAAGAATACCAAACTCTTTCAAGTAATCGAGAAACTTATTGCTTAAGTATTTTCACCACGGTCCAACTGTAATGTTTTAATAATTTTGCCGATCTGTTTTTCTACTTCATGTCGAAACCCTTTGAATTACTCAAAAGTTTATGACTTGTGTTTCATAAGATACACATAACCGTAATGTGATACCACATCCGTAAAGGTTACGAAGTATTCAAATCCACCTCTAGCCTAGCTAAACATTGGCCCACTTACGTCACTATGAATGAGGGCTAACAGATCGGTGGCACTTATACTTTTACCAAGTAAAATGTGTTTTAGGCATTTTGCCTAATAAACTAGATTCGTAGACATCATTTAAATTAGAATCAAATCCGTCGTAGTATTCACTCTTCAAAAGTGTGGATATACGAGTCTTGTTAATGTGTCATAGGCAACAATGCCACTTTTAAGTCTCAACAGATTTATTCAGTTTGAGCTTTTGTTTTTCATATTATATGTTTGAGATTCATTTATATTCTAAATATAAATTCTGTTATTCACATCTAATGTGCTTATCTCAATATCATCTTTATAAACAAAACACTTAATGTTCTAGAATATAAAGGTATACCCACAACAGGTTATACTAGATATAGAGATAATATTTCTAGTCAAACTAGGTACATTATAAAAGTTTCCTAATTCAAGTACATGCCCCAAGGGCAGTTCCAAAACTTAGGTTTCTACGGCCAAAACAGCGACTCTCGTCCCATATCTGACTCGCTGGTTGATCTCATCTGAAGCTAGTCTCCTGCTAATCAGCAGATCCCGCACATCGGTACATATATTTATGTACCACATCCAGTATCAAAATCCAATTTTAAACTAGCAGTGGATATATTTATAACAAACATACCTGAAGTCGAAGCCTTGCCCGTCTTCACTTCCTTCATATCTGCCTTGTCCATACGGCAGTCATGCTTCCAGGGACCCTGTTTGCCACAGTTTAGGCAGTCATCTTGGGATAAGTCATTTGTCTTCCCAGAAGACTGTGACGATTTTGCCTTTGCCCGTTTTAGAAGCTCTGGCTCTGCCACTTGAGCATAGCCATCAATTCTCCAAGAGTTTCCTCTTGGTTCATAATAAACCTGCCTCAGCTTTTGGGCAGAGACTGTAAGATCAAATCTATGAAAGTCTCGACCTCGTAGGTAATGCCCAGCTAACCTTAGCTGTTTGACGTCAGCAATCATCTACGACACCTAGTGCTCGACAGACGTACCTTCTCACATACGCGAGCGAAAAAGCTTCTTTTGCAATTCATACTTCTAAGATCTAAGGATAGATCTATTAAGATCCTTTAATTTCAACATCATGGTTTAAGGATCTAATCCTTAGTTTTGACGATAAAAAATTAAAGTATCATTGCAGCAAGCATAAAGGATTGAGCACTAAAGTTATCATCACCAAGAGTCTTCTAAAGCTCATGCTCTACTATTTGCTCAACTTCGGGCTCAGGCCCGTGAGGTTTCTTCATCAAATAGAATAACTTCTCAACTCCCAGGACTATCCTGAGGTTCTATTCCTAATCTGAAAATTGGAGCTGCTGAAAGACATTTTCACCCAGGATTATGTTCTAAACGCTAATCTTTCAATTATCTTGATTCCAATAGTCCAACTATCCAATCAACGATTTCGGGTACAATCGAATATAATGATTACTATAGTCCAACTATACAATCAACTATAATTGATCAGTTACTTTCAAATGTATTGATTTCTATAATCCAATTATATAACCGACTACAAATGAAGTAGTTTGAATACAGTCCAACAGTTTAATTAAAACAACAATTGAATATTAGTCCAACTAATATATATAAATTTTTTAATGACGAAAAATGAAATGAGTGCGTATTGGCAAGTCCATTCAGACATGGCCTACATCTTTAGAAGAAAAAGTGTCCAAAAATAGAAGATGAGAATATTAGAATATCTAATCAGCCTTATGCTTCGTGTTTGGGCAGCATCATGTATGCCATGTTATGTACAAGGCCTGATGTCAGCTTCGTAGTTAGTGTGACCATCAGATATTAGTCCAATCCAGGTAATGACCATTGGATGGTTATTAAACATATCCTAAAGTATCTTAAAGGTACTAAGGATAAGTTTCTGATTTATGGAGGAAATGAACTGCAAGTTAATGAATATATCGATTTGGATTTCCAATTGGATTCTGATGATAGAAATTCTACATCAGGATTCGTGTTTACCCTTAACGGTAGACCTGGCTGGCGGATCGGTTGCGGTTTGGAACTGAACCAGTTAATTCCGGTTCGGTTTCGGTTCCATACTTAAGTGGAACTGGAACCTTGAACCGAACAGGAACCGACCGGTTCAGTTCCGGTTCCGGTTCGGTTCGAACCTCTTTTTTTTTTTAATTTCGAATATAATTTAAAATAAATTACATTAATTTAATAAATAAATAAAATTATTAAATTAAAGAGCTTGAACTTAAATTTTAAAAATTTATGTTGCCTATGTATCCTCCAGGGGTGAGAGGAATCAAAGCTCACGTAGTTCCATTACAATTTTAAGATATTTCCCCTTTGTAAATTTACAATTTTGTAATTATCAATCATCATTATCAGTTGATCTTTCATCTCCGGTTCCACTTTCATTTGTTGTTGCAGATGCATAATCGAACAAGTCTTTGAAATCATCGGGGACATCTTCTTGTTGTCTCAGATCAGCTCGAGTCCAATCATCCGCACAAACTGTTGCTTCTAGAGTGATTAGATGTAATGAAGATCGTCTAACTTCCAATATATTGCCTCACAAGCTGAAGGCTTGCTCAACCGCAACGGTGGAAATATGTGCTACTAATATCTCTTTAGCACCCGTACCTCTACTAGATGATGCGTACCTGGCCATTTGAGTTTGCGTCATATCAATTCCAAGTTCACATGCATGATGTCTTTCCAGGTGCTTGATCATATTGCCGTATCCACCAAAATATTTGTAGGAAACCCCACAATGGTTGCAAATTACTCTTGAAGTATCATCGTCTTGGCGGTCTAAATGAAAATGAATTATGTTCTCAGATGAGCTTGCCATTTTTTTTTAAAAGAAATAAGTAAGAAGAATAAGAAAATTGAGAATGATAATAACTAATTGAGATTGATAATAAGAGAATTGTAGAAATTGAGAGAGTTGAGAAATTTATCACAGAATTGGGAGTTGTCCCAAATATCGAGAATTTGATTCGGTTATACTCTGATAATAATGGATTCATTGCGCAAGCAAATGAACCGAGGGGGCATCAGAAGTCGAAGCATGTGGAACTTAAGTACTACATCATTCAAGACATTGTGTCGCGATGGGACATTATCGTGTGCAAGTTCCCAAGTGAAGATAATATAGCAGACCCGCTTACCAAGGTCATTCCTCCGAAGTTATTTGATAAACAATTGGAGTCGATGGGTATGAGATAAAATCGATATTGGCACTAGAGCAAGTGGGAGAATTTGTTAGGATTGGTGCTCAGAGCACCAATTTTCTTATGTATACTTATGTTTACATTCTATTATGAATAAAATAAACAGTTTCTATTATATACCATCTTTTTATATATGGTAAAGACGTAATTGACCTTAGAATGATTAGTTATGATACAGTTGCAAAAGCGTCGCAACTGAAAATGAGTTGTATCATAACAATATCATTTCTTTAACAGTTCTTGGTCAAGGTTTATATTACTTGGTCAGTAAGGAAACCCGTTGAGACCGGTACATGTGGTATATTGAAATCTTGGAATCCAATGGTATATTCCCAATGAACCATGAGTCTTGGAGACTAGTATAGACATGTAGTTGTTTATATCGGATTAACATTGAACGACTCACTGAAGGTTCTTAATGGATGCTACACCAACGTCAAAAAGAATCTTCTCTGGTTGAGTAGCATATTGATTCTTTGACTTGAGATACCACTGTGGATATATGAGATATCCTCCACACTTTGATGACAGTCACGTCACCGACCTATTTAGGTCAGACCTCCGCCTGTTCGTTGGGTGTGGACTGATCCTCAGGATATCCTCTGTGTGTCAAGATAGAATTCATCAGCTCTTTGTACAGAGCATAGATATTCAATATGGAATTAGCAATCTGTTAAATCCATGGGGTCGTGGTATACTATAGAAGTGAGTTCTAAGTGTTATTAAAAGATTGCTAATAGAAACTTCGGTGTGATTATATCTATAGAGATTTGATGTTTATATCTATATCTCTGTAATAATTAGGATACCTATGACGGTGGGATTATACGTATGAAATGACCTCGACCTGTATGGTTCAGTGAGTGTAACTGTGTTCGTCATAATTTACGGGTGGGTAGATTATGGACACGAAATTGGATTTCGTAACGGATTTGCCTGAACCTAGAGAGTCTCACTAATGAAATATACTTGTAGAGCACTAGGGCAACTATTATGAATAATTGATTATTTATAAATCGTTTAACGGTTAAACAAAAAATACATGCAAATGGAACTTTTGGTCATTTCCTAATTAATATGTATTTGTATTTAATGTATGATTTTATTAAATACACATTAATTAAATGTCAAATTATGATATTTGACATATATCATTAATATATGTATTTGGATTATTTAAAATAAATATAATACATATATTTAAGATATTTGTATTTAATTAATTATTTAATTATTAAAATAATTAAAATATAAATATCTAACATTATGATAAAGTTAGGAAATGATTATGTAGTGTATATGTTTGACTTTACATTAAAGAAAAATATTGTCAAATGGCATTTGCTTCTTTGATATTTGTTTGAAAATTGAAAAATATCTTGTTTCTTTTTCTTATAAAATTCGGCCAACCCTAAGTATTTAAGGGTTAATTTTTTCATTTGCTTCAATGTTTTGCTAAGCCTCCCAATATTAGAATAAGAAGCTAAAAAAGTGAAGAAAAAAAAAAAGAAAATTGAAGAAAACTTCTAGCTTGGTAAGTTTTTTCTAACTTTCTCCAACTAGAAAAATGTTTCTAAGGTTCTTGGCTACAACATGTGATGTTTGGCTGTTTCTCTACTCTTTTGGTTTTGTAATAAAATGGTTGGAAGCATGAATGGAAGATGTATGCATGTATGTTTAACAAAGTAAGCTTATTAGTGGTATATAAGCACACTTTTAATCATTTGATGATCTTGTTGCCATTCTAGAGTTGTTAGGACACTCATTGATGACCTAGAATCTTTCTTTAATTGTTTCAAATTGGTGAGACTTGTTTGGTGTTGTAGAGATTAGATTAAAGTGTTGGATTTGGTTAATTTTGGTTAATTTATTAATTTGATTAATTTGAGAAATTAGGATTCTTAACCTAAACCAAAATTGGGGCTTTTCATATATGTGTTGTATAATGATGTGTATGAGATGTGAAAATCATTTGGTGTTGATTGGAAATCATCTAAACTTGTGTTTTAACAACTTTGGACCAGAATGAACAAAATACAAACTTGGTGTACCTCTCGGCAATTTGGAGAAAATTTGGGATTTTTGTTGTGAGTTATATTTCAATGTATATGACATGTAGAAATCATTTTAGTAGTGATTTGAAATCACTTAAATTTGTATTTGACAAATTAGGACTAAAATGATCAAAATGCAAACATTTGGGGTCTCATGAAAATTAAGGGAAATATCTGATTTTGGGGTAAAAAATTCAGTTTTTAAGTATTGAGTAATTAGAATAAATAAGTTAATTTTAATTACCTAAAAAATATTATGAAATCAGAAAAATAAAATTTTACGCATTCCGCTGCATTACCCGGTTATACCCCCTAAAATCCCCTCCACTATCATCACCACAATATCAAATTCCATATACTCCAATTTAGTTCAATGTCTAGGGTTTCCTTTGGGGTTCCTCAAACCCTCAAGACTAGTGCTAAGCTCGCTAAGCCCATTCTCGAATATGGCTCATTGGTCTCTAAGTCGTCTCCAAAAATTTTTGCTAATGCTCGGAGAAATTTTTTATTCTATGTCACCAAGTTGCGACTTTAGTGGAGCTATGTAATTTGAGTCACTACACAAAGTCTCTCGAGTTCATCCTCAAGAAACCTAACAATAATTCAACTCTCGGGGTTGTTTTCTGAGTCACACTATATTAAAAATATATGACATGATGGCACCTTAATTTCTATTCTGGCATTCTTCTTAATTTCATTCTTGGCACAATATCTCCAGTCGGACTTGATATATGTCCGACCATACATATATTTAGCACCATATTATTGTTTTGCTGTTATTCTCCTAATTTTTATATTCCTTTTTATTAATATATTGTCATATTCAATATGATTATTAGTATGTATGTTTCTGTTTTTGCATGTTACCCTTTCAGATCCACGAAGGATGTCCGGCCAGACCCATGATATGTTCGGCCAGACATTCCTAGCATGAAATACATATCCGGCCAGATCAGTTATTATTGTTTCATTTTGATGTATAGGATGGAAACCCGGACATAAATTTTATAGCCGATTTCGAATGGATAGTATTATGGTCTGTATTCCGGATACAACTCCATGTACCATTAGGAAATAATTATACGAAAAGCCGATTTTACAAATATCATTTTTATTATTATTAAGTTTCTTGCATGTTACTGTAGTAATGCATATTTTTGTGTTAATTTTTTGTCTGGTTCACGTGGAATGTCATGCCAGACTCATAAAATATCCGGCTAGATATCATTAATGTGAAACATATCAGGCCACGCTTCTCTGAAGCGAGACTAGTGAGACATGTGCCCTATTCTAGTGTAATTACTATTTTACTGCTTTTGTCTCTGTTATTTTATCACCGTCAAACTAGTGTTACTTCTATTTATTATTATATACACATGTTTCTGCATTGTTTACACCTCTGTTCCATGAATAATATCTGACAGAACTTGAATCAAGTCTGGCCGGATGTATCACACAAGAAATATCCGAACAGGCTTTTCTGAAGCCATGCCGACAAGACATATACCATTTTTATTCCAATTATAGTTGTTTCTTTATTGTTATCTTGTTTACTTACAATTGTATTACTGATTGATCAGCTTTATAGTCATTTTTTATTATTACTACTAGTTATGCATATTCATATACTATTTATGCTTCTCCTGAACGAAGAATATCCGGTCAGACTTACACTAAGTACGGCCAGACATAGATTGTGTAAAGGATGTCCAACCAGGCTTCCCCAAAGCCAGACCGGTGAGATATGTATTATGATATGTTTAATTCTCATTTTGTTATTGTTATAGTAATTGCTAGACATTTGTGACCTTCTGAATTGCTCTTTTTTTGTTGCTACCTTTTTTATTTGTTTGTGTTATTGTATGCCTTTGAAACTAACGTTGTGTGATATTGCATTATAAGACATGGTGATTCTTCATTTAAACATAAATATTATACTGACACCAGTAAAAGACCATTCTGAACCCAAACGGGTTTAAGTTCGGACCTTGCGAGGTGTGTAGTGCGGCCTTAAATCATTTACAGTGTCTTATATTGGGTGTCGATGTAGGTTTCTATTATTAGTCCCAAAGAAAGTATAAGCCAATGAAACACACAAATTTATACATGCAAAGCTTGAAGCATGGCGGAATCATACTTACAAAGCTTGTGATGAAAAATGATGAAGAAAAATCCTTGAGTCTTCAAGGTGGAAACTTTCGGCCAAGAGCAAGAAGGGAGAGAAGCTTCAAGTCTTCAAGTATTCCAAGCTCCAAGGTTGTTTCCCTATCACCTCCTTTGATCCTTCATTGTGCTAGCAAAAATGGAGAAATGAAAAACAATTTTTCTGCCTTGTTGAAGCTCACGGCGTGAGCAAGAAGAATAAGAGGGAGAGAGGCCTTTTGGTTTTCTTTTTCTCTTTTCTTGTTTCAAAAACGTGAAATGATGAGAATAACAATTACCAAAAATATTTTGGTAAAAAACCCTTCAAAAACCGTGAAAAGGTTTTCCCTCCCAAAAAGCCATTAAATGGCCTCACCAACTTACATTGAGAATAGTGACAATGTATCATCCCATAAAGGTGACTAGATACATCCATCAACTAGTCGTGTCAAGTGATGAGACTTCGCGATGTGATTTGCGGGTCCCATTTGTTTCAAAATACGAATGTGTCCGCAAACACTTTCGGGCTCGGTTTCGCTAATTCCGAATTAACGAATTTCCGTCGCGACATGAATTAAATAATTACGCCTACCGAAATTACTATTCACATCGCTAATGAATTAATTCTAAATTAATTCGTTTGCCCGAATTAAAATCCGATTTTAATTCCGCGTCTAAATCTAATTTCGTTTAATATATCGAATATATTATTTTATCGATTAATTCCAAATTAATCGTTCTCTCTCATAATAAGGCATTTTATCCAAGATAAAGTTTCTCCGTAATTAATCCAAGATTAATAAAGTTCGAATCAAACATCATAGGTGAATCTTCAGGAAGCGACCCAAAAGATCTCCGGATATGTTGGCAGTAAATATGGTCGTCGGATAATCCGAACACGTACGTACCTCGTACTACGTTTTTACCGATTTACAAGACAAGGTTGGCTTCTAGCAAAGCGTCATGCCTACCCAATTCTCCAGAAATATTCTTATTGGAATATTATATCTTTATCAAGCGTAGCATACCGTAGTATCGCGTACATCGATCCAGTATCGGACGATCACATGTTAGGCCTGGGGCTGGAAATGTGTCTGCCCCGTACGAAACATATATCGGACATCAAACAACTAGTCTCTTTAAATCGGACAATCCTGACCTAGTCATATTGTCCCGACGGTTGCAACCTTTTATAGAGTACTAGTTCTGTATCCAGCGTGATCATCATCTCCATATGTCTGAAGTGATATTTCCATCTTGACATCACATCCAGTACACTACGATTCTCGATAAACCCAGAAGAGGCGTACACAGAACCAGTTAAAGCCCAGAACCACCAAAACCAAAGTTTACCGATTGTCGCAAGTAATAGCGATGCAAGTCTCAGGTTAAGACCATATACACCTACGCTGATGCGGCCTCCCATAGACACGCAGACATACTACCAATGGGATTCCACGGGGTCTATCCAGAGCGAAGCTGTTTTCTGTACCATCGGTAAAACACAACCTCTATAGCACTTGCATAAGTATCCAATACTTAAATATATGAGAACTATGCCGTTGTGCCATCACAACTCGCACAAGTGCAATACTAGTCTATTCCGCATTATCGATGTCCGATCTCGATAATACTCCGACTAGGGATATTTAATGATTAAACCTTTTATATTGATACTGTCTCATATCATCTCAATACGGAACTAATCATATGGACTTTTTCCATTAATATATTAAAGTAAATAATTTTACAAAACGGCAAAAGGCAATTTCATTATCACATAGTTGATTTTGTACAATAATACAATATCATTTACAAAACAGTGACGCTATGGGTCATAATGTCTAACAATCTCCCACTTGGCCTATAGCCAGTCACTCAAGCATCTAATATCTGAATTATGTATATGTCGTTCAAACACATGCTGAAGAACAGCTTTCGTCAGCGGATCTGCAATGTTGTCATCCGATGTGACCTTCTCGACTTTTACATCGCCACGATGTATAATCTCCCGAATCAGATGGTAACGCCGAAGAACATGCTTGGATCGTTAATGAGACCTTGGTTCCTTAGCTTGTGCTATAGCCCCGTTATTGTCACAATACAATGGCATGGGCTCAGTTGCTAACGGAACTACTCCTAATCCGATTAGGAATTTTCGGATCCAAACTGCCTCCTTTGCTGCTTCCGACGCAGCAATATACTCCGCTTCTGTTGTTGAATCGGCAACAGTATCTTGCTTGGAAGATTTCCAGCTCACTGCTCCGTTATTCAAACAAAAAATGTACCCCGATTGCGACTTGAAGTCGTCCTTGTCGGTTTGGAAACTTGCATCGGTGTACCCAGACACCTCAAGTTCTCCACCTCCATAAATTAGAAAGCATCCTTAGTTCGTCTAAGATACTTAAGGATATTCTTAACTGCCATCCAGTGACCTTCACCTGGATCGGCCTGAAAGCGACTGCACATGCTCAAAGCATATGACACATCAGGTCGCGTACATATCATGGCATACATGATTGATCCGACTGCCGAGGCGAACGGTATCCAACTCATGTTATCTCTCTCTTCTTTAGTCTTAGGACACATGTCCTTAGACAGAAGGATACCACGTGACATTGGCATCAATCCCTTCTTGGATTGATCCATGTTGAATCGCTTCAACACTTTGTCAATATATGTACTCTGGGAGAGTCCAAGCAGATCTTTCATGGAGAATTTTAATGAAAGCCAAGCTTTCACCGACGTTAGCATGGGAATGTCATTGCCTATAAGCAATACGTTGTCGACATAAAGGACAATAAAAGTCAGTGCTCTCCCACTAACCTTCTTGTATACACAAGGGTCATCAGCGTTTTGTACGAAATCATATTCTTTTATGATCTCATCAAAACGCTGATTCCATGACCGTGATGCTTGCTTCAATCCATAAATGGATCGATTTAACTTACAAACCTTGTTTGCAAGTCTAGGTACGATAAAACCGTCAGGTTGTTGCATATAAACATCCTCCAAAAGGTTTCCGTTAAGGAAAGCGGTTTTAACGTCCATCTGCCATATCTCGTAATCGAAATATGCAGCTAATGCAAGCATTATCCGAATGGATTTAATCATGGCAACGGGTGAAAAAGTTTCGTCATAATCAATACCATATTGTTGACGATACCCCTTTGCTACAAGCCTAGCTTTTGACGTTTGCACGTTGCCATCCATGTCGGTCTTCTTCTTGAAGATCCATCTGCATCCAATAGGCTTTACGCCTTCTGGTGCATCAACCAGTGTCCAAACTTGGTTGGCGTACATGGAATCCATCTCGGACTTCATGGCTTCTTGCCATAAAGTGGAATCAATATTCTGTATTGCTTCCTCATACGTAGCCGGTTCATTATCCTCAATAAGATTAATATCTACATGAGGCGAGATCAGGAACCCATACCTCTCAGGTACCGTCCTGACTCTCTCCGACCTACGCGGTCCTTGTGTATATGAAGATTGTGGTACAGACTTATCCCGGATGGTTTGTTTATGTTCCGTCGTTGATTCATTGCCAGGAACAGTATCACTACGATTTTCATCGAGCTCCACTTTCCTCCTACTTACCACTGCATATAGGAATTCCTTCTCAAGGAAAATTGCATGTAGAGCAACAAATACTTTGTTCTCTTGTGGGTGATAGAAGTAATATCCTTTGGTTTCCTTAGGATATCCCACGAAAAGGCATTTATCTGATTTGGGTTCTAGTTTGGTGCCTTCCAAACGTTTAACATATGCCCAGCATCCCCAAATCTTCAGGAAAGAGAAACCTGGTTTCCTCCCTGTCCATATCTCATATGGAGTCTGTTCAACAGACTTTGACGGAACCTTATTCAAAATAAGTACCGTACTGTTTAATGCGTATCCCTAGAAGGATATAGGTAGCTCAGTGCGACTCATGATGGACCTTACCATGTCTACAGGTACGGTACGGTTCTCGTTCAGACACACCGTTAATTGCGGTGTTCCATGAGGAGTCCACTGTGTGAAAGAATACCATATTCTTTCAAGTAATCTTGAAACTCATAACTTAAGTATTCGCCACCACGGTCCGACCGCAATGTTTTAATACTCTTGCCTGTTTGTTTTTCTACTTCGTGTCGAAACTCTTTGAATTTCTCAAAAGTTTCCGACTTGTGTCTCATTAGATACACATACCATAACGAGATGCATCATCCGTAAAGGTTACGAAGTAATGATATCCACCTCTAGCCTGGCTAAGACATGGGCCCACATACGTCGCTATGAACGAGGGATAACAGTTCTGTGGCACGTTCACCTTTACCATTAAAAGGTGATTTAGGCATTTTGCCTAAAAGACAAGATTCGCAGACATCATATGAATTAGGATCAAATCCGTCCAAGTACCCACTCTTCGAAAGTGTGGATATGCGTGTCTTGTTAATGTGTCCTAGACGACAATGCCACATGTAAGCTTCATCTTTTAGATACTCTCTTTTGAGTCTTTTGTTTGTTATTTTATGTTGATTCATTTAGGATATTCATTATATTCAATAAAAGGCCATTATTTGCAACAGCAGTGCAAATTTCTGCATCATCTTTATATAAATAACACCAGTGTTTCTAAATACAAAAGTGTACCCATGCTGGGTTAACAAAGATACAGATATGATATTCCTAGTCAAACTAGGTATATAAAAACAGTTCAAAAGTTTAAGCACATGCCCCGAGGGCAATTCCAAAACAAAAGTTCCTACAGCCAAAACAGCAACTGGAGTTCCATTTTCAACTCGTAGATCAACCTCCCCTGAAGCCAGCATCCTGCTATTCTGCAGATCCTGCAAATCAGTACATATATGAGCAGCACAACCAGAATCAAAAATCCAATTTTTAAAACTAGAAGTAGTCATATTTATCTCAATAACAAACATACCAGAGGCTAGTGCCTTGCCTGCCTTGATATCCTCCTTGTGTCCCTTGCCCATTCGGCAGTCACGTTTCCAGTGACCCTTCTTGCCGCAGTTGAGGCAGACATCTTGAGACTTGTCCCTTGGCTTCCCAGAAGCTTTTGTCAACTTGCCTTTACCCTTTTTCTTATGTTTCTTCTTCCTCACCCCTCCAGTTGCTTTGGGCCCAGCCCTTGGCCCTGAGAGGTCGATGCATAGTGCACCTCGCGCTTGCCCCCCTTTTGGAGTTCTTTTTCAGACTCCTTCAAGATGGATAACAGCTCTCCAAGAGAGTCATCCGTGTCCATCAACTTGTAGTTGATTATGATTTGTTTCCAAGAATCAGGAAGTGACTGTAAGATCAAATCTATGGTCAGCTCAGCCTCCAAGACTATTCCCATATTGGCCAACTCATCAATATCGGCGATCATTTGAGCCCCGTGGGTCTCAACTGATGCGCCTTCAGTCATTCGGGCGCGGAAGAGTTTCTTCACCAACTCGTACCTCTCCATCCGCTTGTTGGTGCGGTGGAGATCTCTCAGTCTAGCTATCATATTATAAGGATCCAAGTCCTTATTCTGGCGACGAAAGTGCTGAGTCATCGAAGCTAACATAATAGCCTGAGCAGTGTCACAATCATCGCTGTGAGATTTCCATAACTCCAGCTCAAGTGGGTTAGTGGGCTTAGGCGGGAGAGGTATCTGTATAGTGTACAGCATCCTCTCAGCCCCAAGGATTATCCTTAGGTTCATTTCCCAATCAGCGAAGTTTGTGCCCTTAAAGACATTGTCACCCATGATGATGTCTCGGACATTTCCCTTGCTTGCCATCTCAACTACGATAGTCCAACTATCTAGTCAACGATAAAATGGGTACAGTCAAACTGTTACAAGAAAAAATAACAATGTATTAGTCCAACTAATTTTAATAAATAGACGAAATAATTTTGAAAGACGCGTAAGCCTAAATATTTGAACGAAATTGCAAATTCAATACTAGCCTCCCACTATTTTCATCAAGTCTCTAACCCTCTGTTGAGAACTCGGGAAATCCTATTTCCTAGTAGGCTAGGATCCCGTTAAATAACACACAACCTTGACTTTGGCCAACAAATTGTATGCTATTTAACTAGGTAGATCTCAAAGATCAATTGGATCCCATCCAATTCCTAGGTCCGGTTAGGTGGACATCCAAATCCAAAACATATGTATATTACTTATGCCAATGTATCTAATACATTTTCCTAACCATATCCTCCGAATCATCTAGGCCTTGGCTTTGGCACAACAAACCTAATGATTCCAGTTAAGCGGGACCCATTGACAAGGAAAGTTTTGTAATCAATGTCGTTGGACAAGAAGTGATCTTGACTTTGGCCAACAAATCACAACTTGGACAAGACACCGATGTGGAAAAAAACTCTCATGATTCAAGTACATCCTCAATTGACAAAGGTCTTGACTTTGGCCAACAAACCAATGCCAATTTTGGATCTTGAACAAGAATCATTCAATGGAAGGATAATCGCTTAATATAAATTGAGGGATTTTTGCGTAATTGGCAACCAATTTAATTTATCTTTGTTAGGTCTCATCATCATACACCCTTAAGCATGCTTCTAAAACATCATAAAGTGCGTAAAGTAAATTAATAGTGATATACGGATGGATATATAAAACAACTTGTTCCTAGAACAAATCACTCCCTTTCCTCTCCCCGCTAGCACTATTCTACTTCTACCCAATTACATAATACAATAAGAGAAACCTCATATACATTGAGGGGAATTAGGTGAGAAGAGAATACAAAGAGATAAAAGAGATAAGGCTGGACACGCAGGTCCAATTTATAAATTCTAAATTTACAATAATTTCTAAAATTACCCTTTCCTTTCTAATATCCATCCGATATACACTATTCATTCATCACATACATATATATTCAATCAAGACATGCTATACAACCAATCAAATCCAATTAATTAGTCTTTGTTTAAGTGATCATCCAATGTTCAAACAACGGTTTTTTTGCGCGAGTCCAACTCGTTTGAGAATAAGTACATAAGGTACGAATTCACGAATTATATCGAACTACCCGTTAAATCCAATTTAAGTCGTATTCAATACTAATTCAATTTATTTAATTCAAATTAAATATTTACACTTTTAATGTGCTTTAAAGACTTAGATTCTAAATCTAATCTAATTGGGTCTCCAAGCCCAACTAACATCCAATGTTTGTTTAATTAAAGTCCGATGGGCTTTCAATTGATTTATTAAGGCTTGGGTTTTGGTCAATGTGGGTCAAACCCAATTACCAAGCCCAAATAAGGAATCACCCTCAAGTGCCATAAAATCAATTTCAAGCCCATAAGGCCCAATTAAACATTAAAGCCCATTTTACTATATTTGGACTTAATGGAGTGATTTAAGCCCAAATTGGATCCAATCCTATTGGCCCAAATCTACTTGGCCCAACCAAGCCCATTATGCCCAAATGTAATAATATAAGCCCAATCATACAATTAAGCCCATTAATTAAATTTTAATATTCCAAATTTTAAAATTCAATTAATTAAAGTGTAAATCCATGATTAATTCATTAAACCAAATATTTCAAAAAACACCAATTTAATTTATTAATCATCACTTGTTCAAAATACATGTCCAACATTTATTTGAACAAAAATCAAGTCCTTTAACATGCCATATTGCATTCGGCCAAGAGGGAATTTTTGGTTCGATTTGTTTTTCAATCCGATTGAATCACTAATCTAAGTCCCGTATATTTTTTTTTTAAGTCATCTAATGAACTTGTAAACAGAAAATTACAATCCAGTGCAAGGACCTCCATTTTCGGTCAAAGCAACAATTTTGGGGAAAAAATCATCCAATGCATTTTTCTCAAAATTGATCATGTATAACATCATATTTCATACATATAATCATACTTAAGTCATCTAATGAACTTGTGCATGAAAAAATTACAATCCAGTGGAAGGACCTCCATTTTCGGTCAAAGCAACAATTTTGGGGAAAAATCATCCAATGCATTTTTCTCAAAATTGATCATGTATAACATCATATTTCATACATATAATCATACTTAAGTCATCTAATGAACTTGTGCATGAAAAAATTACAATCCAGTGGAAGCACCTCCACATTCGGCCAAAGCAACCATTTTGGGGAAAAATCATCCAATGCATTTTTCTCAAAATTGATCATGTATAATATCATATTACATACATATAAGCATACTTTAGCATCAAATTTCACAAGAACATGCTTCAATCAATTTTCCCCAAATTAACCCTAATGTATTTCATGCTTAAACATGGCTCCATGATACCATTGTAGGTTTCTATTATTAGTCCCAAAGAAAGTATAAGCCAATGAAACACACAAATTTATACATGCAAAGCTTGAAGCATGGCGGAATCATACTTACAAAGCTTGTGATGAAAAATGATGAAGAAAAATCCTTGAGTCTTCAAGGTGGAAACTTTCGGCCAAGAGCAAGAAGGGAGAGAAGCTTCAAGTCTTCAAGTATTCCAAGCTCCAAGGTTGTTTCCCTATCACCTCCTTTGATCCTTCATTGTGCTAGCAAAAATGGAGAAATGAAAAACAATTTTTCTGCCTTGTTGAAGCTCACGGCGTGAGCAAGAAGAAGAAGAGGGAGAGAGGCTTTTGGTTTTCTTTTTCTCTTTTCTTGTTTCAAAAACGTGAAATGATGAGAATAACAATTACCAAAAATATTTTGGTAAAAAACCCTTCAAAAACCGTGAAAAGGTTTTCCCTCCCAAAAGCCATTAAATGGCCTCACCAACTTACATTGAGAATAGTGACAATGTATCATCCCATAAAGGTGACTAGATACATCCATCAACTAGTCGTGTCAAGTGATGAGACTTCGCGATGTGATTTGCGGGTCCCACTCGTTTCAAAATACGAATGTGTCCGCAAACACTTTCGGGCTCGGTTCGCTAATTCCGAATTAACGAATTTCCGTCGCGACATGAATTAAATAATTACGCCTACCGAAATTACTATTCACATCGCTAATGAATTAATTCTAAATTAATTCGTTTGCCCGAATTAAAATCCGATTTTAATTCCGCGTCGAAATCTAATTTCGTTTAATATATCGAATATATTATTTTATCGATTAATTCCAAATTAATCGTTCTCTCTCCTAATAAGGCATTTTATCCAAGATAAAGTTTCTCCGTAATTAATCCAAGATTAATAAAGTTCGAATCAAACATCATAGGTGAATCTTCAGGAAGCGACCCAAGAGATCTCCGGATATGTTGGCAGTAAATACGGTCGTCGGATAATCCGAACACGTACGTACCTCGTACTACGTTTTTACCGATTTACAAGACAAGGTTGGCTTCTAGCAAAGCGCCATGCCTACCCAATTCTCCAGAAATATTCTTATTGGAATATTAGATCTTTATCAAGCATAGTATACCGTAGTATCGCGTACATCGATCCAGTATCGGACGATCACATGTTAGGCCTGGGGCTGGAAATGTGTCTGCCCCGTACGAAACATATATCGGACATCAAACAACTAGTCTCTTTAAATCGGACAATCCTGACCTAGTCATATTGTCCCGACGGTTGCAACCTTTTATAGAGTACTAGTTCTGTATCCAGCGTGATCATCATCTCCATATGTCTGAAGTGATACTTCCATCTTGACATCACATCCAGTACACTACGATTCTCGATAAACCCAGAAGAGGCGTACACAAAACCGGTTAAAGCCCCGAACCACCAAAACCAAAGTTTACCGATTGTCGCAAGTACTAGCGATGCAAGTCTCAGGTTAAGACCATATACACCTACCCTGATGCGGCCTCCCATAGACACGCAGACATACTACCAATGGGATTCCGCGGGGTCTATCCAGAGCGAAGCTGTTTTCCGTACCATCGGTGAAACACAACCTCCTATCGCACTTGCATAAGTATCCAATACTTAAATATATGAGAACTATGCCGTTGTGCCATCACAACTCGCACAAGTGCAATACTAGTCTATTCCGCATTATCGATGTCCGATCTCGATAATACTCCGACTAGGGATATTTAATGATTAAACCTTTTATATTGATATTGTCTCATATCATCTCAATACGGAACTAATCATATGGACTTTTGCCATTAATATATCAAAGTAAATAATTTTACAAAACGGCAAAAGGCAATTTCATTATCACATAGTTGATTTTGTACAATAATACAATATCATTTACAAAACAGTGACGCTATGGGTCATAATGTCTAACAGTCGACTCCTTTATTCTCTGATTAGTCCCCCGTGGGCTCTCCGTACTCTCTACGGGCTGCGATCCTAGCAATATTGTGTTCCTCAGTATCATACGCATAGCGATAAACCCCGTTTCCCTTCTATAGTGACCAATTTATGAAGTAGCTCTGATTTAAATTATGTTGATTCCTACATGTTCGTGGGAGCGTTAAGAGTCTGCTCGTACCTTCAGAATTTCGATAAGAAATCCCGGTAAAAATATCACCATATTAGTGAAGTTAGTTTGTATTCGAATACTTCCAGTAGTTTCGTAGAATAATTTATTAAATTGTATTGAATTGAATAAGTTAGAATGTATTGAATTTGTGTTATTGGTAAAATCCGATCAAAATCGGGACGAGTTATGTGAGTTTCCAGTAAAATCGAGTTTCGCTTGTGACTGTGTTTTGATGAATGTAATTATGGATATGACTTAATTATGATGATATGATGATTTATGAGTAATTTTGGAGAGGTTCAGATGGCTCAGGATCCTTCTGCAGTGTTTTCAAAAAATTCTCTAAAAACGCATAATTTGAGAATTTGAGCTAGCTGATTGACTTAGAACATGTAACTAGTGATGTAATAAGAGTATTAGACTTATTTTGGGTGGCACGAAAAAGATCTGAAAAGTTTTGGATTGCTCCGTAATATTTTCGGATTTATCAGAAGATTGTTTCAATTTTAGCCAGAAAATGAAACTAGTATTATGAATATATTATATTGGGTGCTCTATGAGTAACGAAACTAGAATTGTTGGAATCATTTTTGTTTTGGGTGTTCTAGGAAGATCCGAAAGTTTGTTATAGTTAGTCGATAATTCCACGTAACGTCAATTCTAATCATTTTTCGCCTTTTGTTTTGACGGATTCGTCTAAGAATATGAGTATTCGTGTAGCCAAGTAAGTATTTAACGGGATGAGTACATGATGTATTGTTTGATGTTTCTCTAATAGATATGCATATGTATATATATGTATATGTGTGTGTGTGTATATATATATATATATATATGTGTGTTTTTTTTGTGTATATTTTGTGTGTATATATGTTAATATAAACATTATGAGGTCTATATGTCATATAATGATATTGTATCTCGATATACGAGTTATTGTCAATGGTTGGTGGATATATATACACACAATTACACACTTATATATGTCGATATGATTGTATTTTGAACAAACATGTGATTAATGTTATTGTTTTGTAAATTATGTGTTATTTGTCAACAGAGGATGTATTTGATATGTGTTGTCTGATATGCTTGACATGTGGATTAATACTCTTGATTACCTGTTTTTCAGAAAAGTATTTTTAAAATTTTATTTTCGAATAAATTTTCTTTTGAATGAAATGTATTTGATTTCATTTTTGATACAATATGATATGTTTACTATTGGGGTCAAATCAAGGAGGCGCAGCAGAAGGAGCGCGGTTCGAGCGAAATCGTAGTTAAAAAATTTTAAACTTACGAATAAATTATTCAATATCCAATATTGAAAATTCATTAATATTTCACTTAAACATATTTATTCAATATCATATAACGACATAAATAATATAGAAACATGGCGAAACTTTTGCGAAAACATTTTTCCGCAAAATAGCATAAAACACGTTTCCGGCCGAACCGACCGACCAATACATATAGGTACTGCCCAAGTCATCCCCAAAAATATTTGGACAGTTTGTGGACTGCCCGAACAGTGCCCAGTTCATTGTTTAGGCAGCCGTTACCCGGTAACGTCGTTTTCACCATTTTCGCGTATTTTCACTCCGAAATAATTTCCGATAAATATTTTTCTTGGGAAATTAAAATAAACAAATTTATTCTAATTACTCAATAATTAAAAACTGAATTTTTATCTGAAAAATCAGATTTATCATTAATTGCCATGAGACCCCTAAACTTTGCATTTTAATCATTTTGATCCTCAAAATGTCAAATACATATTTAAGTGATTCCAAATCAAATACAAAATGATTTATACATGTCTAATACATGAAAATACAATTTTAAAAAAAAATTCCAAATTTTTCTGAAATTGCCGAACGGCCTCAATAATTTCCAAGATTTGCAATTTGGTCCTTTTTAGTTCAAAACATGTCAAGATCAAATCCAATCAATCCAAAATTTAATATACATCATATATACATCAAATTAAATCATATATATGAAAATCCTCAAAATTGGATTGGGTTTAGAACCCTAATTTCACAAATTACACCAATTTCACAATTTACACTAAATTGATAAAATTCAACACTTTAATCAATCTAATACCACACCAATCAAGTCTCACCATCATGAAACAACTCAAGAATAATTCTAGGTTATTTATGAATGGCTAAGCAACTCTAGAATAGAAACTTCAATAGCTAATTAATCTTATAAGCTTAATTACTCCTAATAAGCTTATAAATTAATCATACATGCTAAAAACCTTCAAACAAGTTTCCAACACATTTAATTACAAACTAAAAGAGTAGAGACATTAAATTAGCAACACAAATTGAAGTTAAGATTAATAAAAAAAATTTCTAAGTAGAAGAAAGTATAAAAAACTTACAAAATTTCCAAGATTTTTGCCTCTGTTTTCTTTCTTTCTTCCACCTTTTCTCTCAACTCACTTTGTAAATATTTGTGTAACTTGTCATTGTAATGAAACATGAAACAAAAATAATTTATATACTTTTTCTTGTCATGGCCGAAATTCATGATAAAAAAAACAATAAATTTTGCATTTTTGTGTTTCATTTACATTGGTCCAAGTTTACATAATAAAGATTACATTTATCTTATATTAAATTAAACTTACAAGTGAGCCAATTGTATCATGCCATTTATATTTTGTTATTTAATTAACTTAATTATTTAACATTTAAATAATTCAATAATTCAATACAAATATCCTAATATATGTATTATATTTACTTTAAATATTGAAATACATATATATAAATGATATATGTCAAATATCAAAATTTGATATTTTATTAATGTGTATTTAATAAAATAAAGTATTAAATATAAATACACATTAATTTGGAAATGACCGTTAGGTCCCTATTGCATGTATTTTTCGTTTAACCGTTAAACGAGATATAAATAATCAGTATTATTCATAAAAGTTGTCCTAGTGCTCTATGAGTATATTTCATTAGTGAGACTCTCTAGATTCAGGCATATCCGTCATAAAATCTAATTTTGTGTCCATAATTCACCCACCCGTAAATTAAGACGACCACGGATAAACTCGCTGAATCATACAGGTCGAGGTCATTGCATACGTATAATCCATATGTCACAGGTATTCAGATTATCCAAGAGATATAGATATAAACGTCAAATCTCTATAGGTAAAATCTGTAGGAAACGATTTTCCTTAGCGCGGCGGAAGTTGCTTGTATGGATCTTTAAAATTTTCTTTGCCTTCTCCCTTGTTGTAGTAGCCAAGATCTATCCTTTTGGTGTCCAACACTTGAATCAACCACTCGAATGCTTTCTTTCAATGGCAAACACATAAATGTGGAGGTCATACCAAAGCATAAAATGCATTTGCTAATAAAAAATATATTAGGAGTATACAAGCCACCTAATAGACATAATTGCTTGGATGACATGGTAAGCCATATGGCTTTGTCTCCAATGGTAAATTAAAATCAATATCTTAATAATGATTTATTTACCTTCAATTATGCTGTTGTAATTATCTCATAATTATTACTAACTTGATTATCTCATAATCAAGATTTGATTATCCCATAATCAAATAATTCTAGAAAATATTAAGTTAAACTAATTTAACATAGTTTTCATTTGTGACAATAAATTTTATTAATATCATTAATAATATATAAATATAAAGTGAGTATATAATTAGGCAATCTAATTATATTAGGTTTGCTACAGTTAATCGAGCTAGCACGGGGACCAAATGGACATGCGGTTCCGAGCTCCAATAATTCCGAAATATTAATTAAACTCTTTAATCAAATATTACGAATTATTAACTCCACGTTATTCCACTAAAAACTCGAAGTTGAACTCTCGTTACCGTAGATGGATTAAATAAACCGAACGACTTCGGTGTCTATCGATATAGTCATTACATATGGATATACCCTTTCACGAATATCTCATAAATAGAGCCAGGTCAAAAGTCCATTAAACTCCTCTAAATATTTAGTCTCTTAAGCACCATTGATTCTATAATGAACAATTAATTCATAACAATTATGAATATAAAACTTTCTATTCATAATAGAAACGTTGAGCGCTCAAATTGTTCAAGTCCCGAATCAACTCTTAAAAAAGATATTCTTCTGCTTCTCGTATGAATGAGTGAATTGCATATCTATGTAAAATATTCCCAGCTACACACCAAACCATACCCCCAAAATATGTAGTTATTGGCCGGGAATACAACACCAACCTCACCATAGTAAATCAATGGACATAGCCTATCATGCAAGAGTTCGTAATACACTCCGGATTTAGATCGAATCCATATATGACCATCTATTAGATAAAATGAATTTCTTCGGTTAACGGATATTAAAAGAAATTTGTATTTATCTGAGTCTAGTCCTATATGATCTCATCATACAATGTGCCTCCATTCTCATGTCACTATATGAATGATCTTGGATCAAGGTCATCATACAAGTATAGAATGGACCGCAACTATAGATAAACCACAAACAAAGTACCTTATTTGTTTGCTCTCTATGGAATTTTTAGATTACTAACTCTAGACTTAAATCCTATTGTATATCAAACATACATTAAGTCTGAAGGTACAAGAGTAATCAAGGTAAACAAGACAATTGGACAATATGCAATATAAATCAAACAACTTTGATAAAATGAATAATGCATTTATTATTATTACAATAATCAATTCCATTTTACAATACATGAAGCTTTAGGACATAAATCCCAACAATCTCCCACTTGGACTAGAGCAAATGGGACATGTCATGTAATCATAAACCCTTTAGGTGACCTGCATTATCTCCTTGATGAGGTGATATTTCCTCTCAATATGCTTACCCCTCTTTTGGCTTCTTGGTTATTTGGAGTTCGCCACTACACCACTATTATCACAATAAATTGTGAGCGGTTTATCCATTTCTGGAACAACTTCCAGATCTGCCAAAAACTTACAGAGCCAGACTGTTTCCTTAGTTTTTTCACAAGCTGCTACATATACAGCCTCCATGGTGGAGTCAACAATACAAGATTGGTTTATGCTCCTCCATACTATAGCCCCACCACCTAGGGTGAACACTGATCCAGATGTTGATTTCCTATAATCGATATCTTTCTGATAATCAGAGTCTGTATATCCTCTCAGAATCATATCCTGACTTGTATATACAAGCATATAATTTCTCGTTCTCTGAAGATACTTGAGAATATGTTTCACCGCTACCCAATGATCTAATCCTAGGTTGGATTGAAACCTACTGACTACTCCCACTGCAAAATAGATGTCTGATCTCGTGCATAACATAGCATACATAAGACTTCCAACTGCTGAAGCATATGGTATATGTCTCATTTCCTCAACTCCTTCAGGTATCTTAGGAGACTGTTCCTTAGACAAATGAATTCCATGCCTGAAAGGTAAATTACCTTTCTTGGAATTCTGCATACCAAATCGCACAAGAATCTTGTCGATATAGGTTGCTTGAGACATTACTAATAGTCGTTTCTTGTGATCCCGAATGATCTGGATCCCAAGTACATAACTTTCCTCTCCCAAATCTTTCATTTGGAATTGGTTAGCTAGCTAGATTTTCATGTCCGATAATATCTTTACATCATTCTCGATGAGTACAATATCATCGACGTATAACATATAGAAAACCACCTTCCCATCAATGATGCGCTTGTAGACACAAGGCTCATCGATGTTCTGCTCAAAGTTATAAGACTTGATCGTAGTATCAAATCTTATGTTCCAAGATCTAGATGTTTGATTATGTCCATAAATGGACCTTTGCAACTTGCAAACTTTTTGCTCTTGACTTTGGGTAATGAACCCCTCTGGTTGTACCATATAGATACTCTCATCAAGATTATTATTCGAGAATGCAGTCTTGACGTCCATTTGCCAAATCTCATAGTCATAATATGCGGCAATGGAAAGAAGAATCCTGATAGATTTAAGCATAGCTACTGGAGAGAAAGTTTCTTCATAATCAACTCCCTCATTTGGGTATAACCATTTGCCACTTACCTAGCCTTGAAAATCTGTACTTTCCTATCTATTCCTTTTTTTCTCTTGTAGATCCATTTGCAACCTATGGGTTTTACTCCATCAGTTTGGTCTACAAGTTCCCAGACCGAGTTAGAGCACATAGACTCCATCTCGAGGTTCATGGCTTTGAGCCATTCCTCTTTATCAGTATCTTCCATTGCACTACGATAGGTCAATGTATCATCTATACCATCACAAGATGCAACAACTTGCACCTCACCATTTCCCAGATAGCGTCCAGGTTTTCTTACAACCCTCCCACTACGTCTAGGTGGTATGGTATCCCGATAAACTTGCATCTGACTTTCAGATGTGGAAGGTGTAATATATTTGTCAACATTTGACAATGGTGTACTGGTCGTACCAGCAAGTAACTCCTCAAGTAACACTTTACTTCGAGGTGTGAACTCTCTCATATAGTCCTCCTCAAGAAATGTAGCATTTGTCGACACAAATACTTTATTATCTTCAGGACTATAAAAGAATCCACCCCTAGTTTCCTTAAGATAGCCTACAAAAAGGCACACCTAACTTAGTAGTATTGTTCTTTAGCACATGTGCTAGACACCCCCATATGCGAAAATGTCACAAACTAGCTTTACGACCATTCCACAACTCTAAGAGAGTCTTAGGAACAAACTTAGAAGGAACTACATTCCGGATATACATTGCAGTTTGCAATGCATACCTCCAGAATGAACTAGGTAGAGTGTTATAACTAAACATTGATCTAATCATGTCTAGTAGGGTCCGATTTCTCCTTTCTGCAACACCATTTTGTTGTGGTGTTCCAGGTACTGTGAGTTGTGAAACAATTCCATGCTCAACTAAGAATTCCTCGAAATCTCTATCAAGGTACTCTCCTCCACAATCTGATCATAGAATTTTAATGCTTTTACCTAACTGATTCTCAACCTCAGCACGATACTCTTTGAACTTTCCAAATGTATCTGACTTGTTCTGCATTAGGTAAACATACCCATATCTGGAATAATCGTCAATGAAAGTGATGAAGTATTCAAAACCACCTCGGGCTTTTACATTCATCGGTCCACAAATGTCCGAAAGTATTAGCTCAAATGTCCATGCTAAAAATGCTAAGTATGTGCTAGGCCAAGGATGGTAGGATTTGAGTGGTTTATATAGGCAAATGGAGGTGCATTTATTGGGTAGGCTAGGGGTATTAATTGGGTTGGCTTGCTTTGTTGAAAATGGAAGGATGATTGGTGGTTTCTTTTGACTTGGAGGGGGTGACATTAATTAGGAGGTGGCTTTGTCAATGGTGTGGGGTTAGTGAATTAAATGGCTTGGAAAATGAAGGGTAAGGTAAATTTGAGGTCAAATGTGTGGGGTATGCATGGTAGAAGGTTATTTTGGTTTTTTGAATAGTTAGAGGAGAGGTAATTGTGTGTAATGGGCGTGGGCCTTGGTGTTAGTGGGCTTGGTGTGTGATTTCGTTGGTTTTAGTGGGCTTATGGGCGTGGGTTTGGTGTTTGGGCCAAGGAAATGTTGCAACAGAAATCCGACGGACAAACCTGAAGCTAAACGAGCGAATCAAATCCAACAAAACATCAATTCTCAATTATTCCCTTCCAACGTCCGTTTCTCACGACTTCCACGACATAAAAAGGTAGTGCCTCCGCTGGAGGCTCATCATCGGGACTTATATGCAAAAATGCAGTGCCTACAGTCACCCCCACTTTGATGGGATCTGTACAGTATGTGACAATGACAGTCCTATCAAAGTTCGTGCAATGCATTTTTACTTACTGGCTCGCCAGCTACCACCTGACTTGCCTGCTACTTCAAGTTGAGTTGATGATGCAGTGGACCTCGATCCTGGGACGCATCCCAATAACTGCAACTGATGTGTGGGCCTCGATCCTGGGACGCATCCCCAAACTGGAACTGATGATGCAGTGGTCCTCGATCATGGGACGCATCCCAATAACTGCAACCGACAACGGGGGCCTCGACCGTGGGACGTATCCCAATACCGCTGACAAAATGGGCCTCGACCTTGGGACGCATCCCCAAACTGGAACTGATGATGCAGTGGACCTCGATCCTGGGACGCATCCCAATAACTGCAACTGATAACGGGGGCCTCGACCCTGGGACGCATCCCAATACCGCTAACAAAATGGCCCTCGACCCGGGGACGCATCCCCAAAACTGATGATGCAGAGGACCTCGATCCTGGGACGCTTCCCAATAACTGCAACCGACAACGGGGGCCTCGACCCTGGGATGCATCCCAATAACGCTGACAAAATAGTCCTCGACCCGAGGACGCATCCCCAAAACTGATGATGATGATATGGGCCTCAACCCTAGGACGCATCCCCAAACTGATATTGATATGTGAGTTACGAACCTGGGACGCATCCCCAAAATTACTGCTAGTATTGATATGATGTGGGCCTCAACCCTGCGACTCATCCCCAAAAATGATGCTGGCAATGCTGATGTGGGCCTCAACCCTGCGACTCATCCCCAAAACTGATGCTGATACTGATTTGGGCCTCTCCCCCGAGACTCATCCCCAAAATTGATACTGACAATGCTGATGTGGGCCTCGCCCCAGACGGATACTGATGTGGGCCTCAACCCTAGACTGATACTGATGTAGGCCTCGCCCCAAACTGACATTGATGTGGGCCTCGCCCCCAAAATGAAACTAATATGGGCCTCACCCCAAACTGATACTGATGTGGGCCTCGCCCCTAAACTGATACTGATGTATGGGCCTCGACCTTGGGACACATACCAAAAATGCTGATGATGTGGGTCTCAACCCTGGGATGTATCCCAAAAACTGTTAATGATGTGGGTCTCAACCCTGGGACTCATCCCCAAAACTGATGCTGATGTGGGCCTCGGCCCTGGGACTTATCCCCGAAACTGATACTGATGTGGGCCTCGACCTTGGGACTCATCCCCAAAACGGATATTGATACTGGTGTGGGCCTCGACCCTGGGACTCATCCCCGAAAACTGATACAGATGTAGGCCTCAACCCTGGGACTCATCCCCGAAACTGATACTGATGTAGGCCTCAACCTTGGGACTCATCCCCGAAACTGATACTGATGCCGATGTGGGCCTCGACCCTGGAACTTATCCCCGAAACCGATACTGACGTGGGCCTCGACCTTGGGACTCACCTCCAAAAACAGATACTGATGTAGGCCTCAACCCTGGGGCTCATCCCCGAAACTGATACTGATGTGTCTCCAAACACGGAGTGTCGCAGTGATATCTCCATACCCGGAGTGCCGTACCTGGCAAAACTGATCTGATGTCTCCATACCCGGAGTGCCGCACCTGGCAAAACTGATCTGATGTCTCCATACTCGGGAAGACTGATATTGTTGCTAATACGGGCCTCGCCCCCAGAGTGCCATACTCGGCTAGACCAATACTGATAATGATGTGGGCCTCAACCCGTGGAGTGTCATACCCGGCAAGACTAATTCTGATGATGTGGGCCTCGCCACCAGAGTGCCATACCCGGCAAAGACTGATAATGATGTAGGCCTCAACCCGCAGAGTGCCATACCCGGCAAGACTAATTCTGATGACGTGGGCCTCGACCCTGGGGTGCCATACCCGGTAAAGAATGATAATGATGTGGGCCTCAACCCGCAAAGTGCCATACCCAGCAAGACTAATTCTGATGATGTGGGCCTCGCCCCAAGAGTGCCATACTCAGCAAACACTAATAATGATATGGGCCTCACTCCCAGAGTGTCATACTCGACCGGACTAATACTGATAATAATATGGGCCTCGCCCTCAGAGTGCCATACCCGGCAAAACTGATACAGATACTGATGATGTGATTGTAGTCCATTTCCGAACCATGCTCCATTTGCGGAGTGCCATTTTCGACGAGTGATAGTGGTCCATTTCTGAACCGTGCTGAGTTAAGATAAGGGTCTTGTTCCCTGAATTGTGGGTCTTGTTCTCGTGAGTCTTATTCCCGATCTGAGTTGAGGGTCTTGTTCCCTGCATTGTGGGTCTTGTTCCTGATTTGAGTTGAGGGTCTTGTTCCCTAAATTGTGGGTCTTGTTCCTGATTTGAGTTAAGGGTATTGTTCCCTGAATTGTGGGTCTTGTTCCCGATTGTGCTAAGATAGGGCTTTATTCCCCCGGTGTACTGAACGTGGACTTTGTTCCCGAATAGAGCTGACTGTGGGCTTTATTCTTGAACTGTGTAGAGAGTGGGCTTTGCTCCCAAACTGTGTTGAGATAGGGCTTTATTCCTTTGGGCTTTGTTCCCGAACTGTACTGAATGTAGGCTTTATTCCCTAGGCTTTGTTCCCGATTGTGTTGAGATAGTGCTTTATTCCCCTGGGCTTTATTCCCGAGCTGTGTCAAGACAGGGCTTTATTCCCTTAGGCTTTGTTCCCGAGCTGTTTTGAGATAGGGTTTTATTCCCCTGGGCTTTGTTCCCGAATTATGTTGAATGTGGGTTTTGTTCCCGAACTGTGTTGATTGTGGGCTTTGTTCCCAAGCTGTACTGAATGTGGGATTTGTTCCCGAACTTTTGATTGTGGGCTTTGTTCCCGAACTGAATTGAGAGTGGGTTTTGTTCCCAAACCATTGATTGTGTGTTGCTGTTTCTGATTGGCTTACATTTGTCGCTTTCTTTTTTTCTTTAAAACCTGTGAACAAAACAATACACAAAAAGGATGCATGTGCGTTACGTGTATGCAAGCATGCATGGATGAATTTCCTATTCCGTCAGGTTAGGTCTTCTGTCAGTTCCCCCGGTGTCTTTTGCCTGTAACTGTCTTTGATCGCCCTCTGGGTCTGCTTACAGTTTCCTCTTGCCGGTTCTTTTATGGTGATTGTTCAACCCTCGTTTGTCTCATGACTCAAGTTCTTGGTACATCCCTGATTTGCAAAGTGGTAGACTGGTCACCCCCATTCTTGATTTAGCTTTCTGTTTTCCGCTGTTTGCACTTGGTCAAGATGAACCACATGGTGGGGCATTCCATATCAACATGCTATATTATAAGCTATAAACTAGTCTCAATAGTTATACATATCATTGTCCTCAAAGAATGCTCAGTAATGAAACCAGAGAACCTTCAAAACACTTAATACAACTCAAATCTGAGTTTTTGAATAAATGATCTAGACCAGACTCAAAGTGCGTGTATGCCGAGGCTCTTTTGCAACTTAGTCCTTAAGTAAGCCAACTTGATGATTTCGTCTTAGAGAATTGGATCAGTGGGTCTAACCAACCTGGATGTCTTGATCACATTCTGTGATTACTTCCGCGTACTCAACATGATATGTTTTCTCCTTTTTCTTTTGCCTCCCTTTTTTTCTTTTCATTTTTTCTTTTTCTCTTTTCTTTCTTTCTCTTTTTTTTTCGACACACCTACCTTTTAAGGTAGCATTTCTCCTCATGGTGGTCCTAATACTCGCCCATGGGTAGCTTCACGCTTATCGGTTATAGGTGGCCTATTTTTCTTTTCTTTTCTTTTCAGAGACTGTTTCTTTGTTTCCAACCATATCATATATCGTAGCATAAGTAAACCGTGATGTACATCCAGGAAAACGGTCATTCATTGATTCGCCATCTCTTCAACCAGTCATCTTATCGACTACTTAGGCTTCCACTGCTAAGATCCTATAGTGAAGTGCTTATGAGTCAATCATAGATCAACTATTCAAAGCATCAGATAAAAGCACATCAAGAGTTTATCGTTTCTAAGATTTCATCCTAAAGGAAATGATTTCATCATCGGACTTATGTCCAACTATCAAAGACTAAAAACAAACAAATTTTTTTTGAAGGCCCCCCAAATGGTCTTCTGTTTCTCGTATTTTTTTCCCAATATCCATGTTTGCTAAACTCTTCTTGACAAGTCTTTTTTTTCTAACCCAACAGATATCTATGATGGATTTTAAGACACAAGGGTTAACATGATGCGTGTATGTATGAGATGCGTGCAACATATCTTTTGACGAAAGGTCTAACGGAATCCAAATGATGATGATCCTAAACACAAACATAAGGAAATAACTTCTACTGGTCATATAACTATGGTTCACATGTAGGTTTCAGGAGTGTAAACAAAGGCTCTCGCTGACCAAGGATTGCCCACAACTAGGACTCCCCACTCAAGGGTTCGAGCGACCAAGTGAGTGTACATTTTTTATAACTTACGGTACGTGCCAACGAGTTACGAAATGTGACTAACTGTCAGATGGATTTCTCATTGTAGATTCCCCAGAGGGAGGGTGGAGCGAGGCTCTCTTAAGTACCCAAGCCCCTTAGGCTCTTATCGCCTTGGTGACAGGAATAAACAACGAGTCCTCCAAATTAGTCTATCACAATGAGCTACGGGTGAATGATTATACAGGTGCCGTCACAGCTTTTCCTTATAGAAAGGTAGTGAGTGAAGGAAGACATCAAACCATCACCTACCTTAACAATGCCTTTGATTAAACTCCCTAAACCCATATATACATGGTTAATTAAAGCACAAATCACAAATATTACAAGACATTATTTCGGGGCTGATTCTCTATCCCGCAGTAGAGTCGCCAGACTGTAGGACACAGAAACCGGCGACGCATGCTGTTCCGGGCTCGCGGCCCAGTTGGGATTACGGAGTAGCCCGCGGGTGACTAAACCGGAGAATAAAGGAGTCGCCACCCAGTGTGAACTGGGAAATGATTTAAGGCCACACTCACCCCTCGCAAGGGAAGACCTCAAACCGTTGGGTTCGGAATGGTCTCTTAATTATGTCACTTATAATAAACGGATTTGTGCAATTTTAACCAAGTCTACTCAACATACATTTGCAAAAAGGTAACCTATACCTAAATTCGTACACGGCTTAAATCTAAGTTTACATGCTTTAAAAGTTAGTTTTCATAACGGCAAACACATGATATCACACAATAAGCATGTTGAATAAATACGACTTAAACATAATGTAAATTAAACTCCTATTGCGAAAGAAAATAACTAAGTCATGCTAAAAAATAAAATAACCTTCTAACGGCCTAATCATGCTTGAATACAAGTTTGGATGAAATGGAATAGGTGAATCTCTCAAGTGGTACGGGGCATTGTATCCCGAGTGCAAGCCATAATACCGTCCATTCGGATTCGGCTACGGATTTATGTCCGGGTTTCCATCCAATATACACAAGAAAGAACACATATTCCATTCACCCGGAATCACATCATATACCAATTTACAATGTTCATGCAAAATACAGTAAATCACATGCTTTCTAAATCACTAGTTCATGCGAGGAAAATAAATTATATACTTTCTAAGTCACTAGTTCATGCGAGGAAAATAAATTACATACTTTCTAAGTCACTAGTTCATGCGAGGAAAATAAGTAACATGCTTTCTAAATCACTAATTCATGGGAGGAAAATATATAACATATGCCCTCAGGTCTAACGTTTTGTGTCGTCTCTTGGAAGTGCGTTATACGGCCGTCGGAAGGGCTAACACTCCGTGACTCCTCCGGTTCACAGGTTCGATGTTTTCCTCCGCTGTTTTACTATTTTTTTCACTGTTTCCACTTCGTTTCCCTGCGATTTCCGTTGTATTTTCTGGTCACTGCTTCAGGTGTGTTAAGGGGTTGTTTTGTGGTGGTTTGAGGGGTATTGGGCTGTTGTTTTATGCGGTTATTCAAGGATTTCCAAGTGCAGTTTTTTGTTCACTATTTTGAAGATTTTGGCCACTGTTTTAGGTGTAATTTTCGGTAATTATGGGACTGTTTTGTGATGCAGTTTGGAGGACAGAAAGGTAGGATTTTAGTGCATTTTTGTGAGGGTATTTGGCGTGTTCATGGGGGTTGGTTTGCAGGGGCTGATTGGCGTGAGCAGTGGGCTGCAGTGAGGGGTGTTTGGCATGAGCAGTGGGCTGCTGTATAGGGCTGTTCGTGTGTACTTCAAGGACTGCAGTGAGAGGGGTATATTTTCGTGAATGTAAGGGGCAGAATGAGGTTATTTGTGACGTGAGATAGGGCTGCAGTGAGGGGCAATAGGCATGAGCAGTGGGCTATTCAAGAGGCAGTGTTTGCGTGAGTTTGGAGAGCAGAATGTGTTGGTTTCTATTATGGTCCCGGATCGATTATAAGCATGAAAAACATTGCGAATACATATCGAAGAAGTTGCGGAATACTCACATCGATCGGTTGAGTCAATTTGAAGACGATTGAAGGCTAAAAACGCACTGCCATTCACGCCCAAACTGCAGCAGTCCACTGCCTTCAAAAACAGAAACTTTGAGATGCAAAACGGAGCTCCAAGCTTCGTTGGACGGATCCCGGCTCATGGGTGAACCTCCCTACCACTTCGCAAGACTCGTAAGTGTGCTAGCACTTGAGTTTTTGCCACAAAACCCACTCTTGCCTCCCTATAGCTCACGGCATTTCTGGTTCAAAACCAGTGAACATTTTGCTGTTTTTGGCGTGAGAGAAGAGAAAAGAAAATGAGAGAGATGAAGTTGTGTAATTGGTTGGTAAATCCTTTTCCAAAAAGGATTTATATATTTTCATAATTATCAAGCATTTACCAAATAAATAAAATGGTAAAATACTCCCACCAACTTACACTATTCCAACCACACACATCAACTATTCATTTCACTTTATCAAAGTGACATGTTGTGTGTCCATCACTCAATCAATCACATCCATCAATCAATCAACACATCACTCAAAGTGACATTTGATTTGACGCTTGATGTGACGAATGATTTGACGCTTGATGTGACTTGCGTTGCCGCACTCGAATTCGAAATACGAATGCGCTCGTAATCACACTCGGGCTCGGTTTCACTAATTCCTAATTAGCGAGTTTTCCGTCGCGTCGTAATTAAATGATTACGCCTAGTGAATTCACTATTCACGTCGCTAACGAATTAATTCTAAATTAATTCGTTCGCCCGAATTAAAATCTAATTTTAATTCCGCGTCGAAATCTAATTTCGTTTAATATATCGAATATATTAATTTACCGATTAATTCCAAATTAATCATTCTCTCTCTAGACGATATTTTATCCTAGATAAAATATCTCCGTAATTAATCCTAGATTAATTTTCTCTCTCTTCTATATAATCCTAGATTATATAAGAGTGCGAGTTGTGCGTCATCGGTGGATTATTGGGAAGCGACCCATGAGATCCCCAGATAATTCGACAGTAAATACGGTCGTCGGAATATCCGAATCACGTACGTACCAAGTACTACGTTCTACCAATTTACGAGACAAGATCGGCTTCTAGCACGAAGTCTATCCAATTCTCCGGTCATATTCTCTAAGAATATTTAAGATCTATATCAAGCGTAGTATACCAAGTATCGTGTATATCGGCCCAGTATCGGATAGTCACGTGCTAGGGCTGGGGCTGGATAAGTGTCTGCCCCGTCCGAAGCACATATTGGATGTCTGGTAACTAGTCTCTATAATCGGATATACATGACCTTGTCATAATATCCCGATGGCCGGCCAGCACTTAAGAGCACTAATACCGTATCCTGCGTGACATCATCTCCACTATGACTGGAGTGATACTTCCGTCTTGACATCACACCCAACACTCTACGATTCTCAATATACCCAGGATTGGCGTACACAGAACCGGTTAGAGTCCTAGACGACCTCAACAAAAGTATACTGATTGTCGTAAGCATTAGCGGTGCAAGTCTCAGGTTAAGACTATACACACCTACCCTGATGTCGGACTCCATAGACACATAGTCATAATACCAATGGGATTCCGAGGGGTCTATCCAGAGTGAAGCTGTTTCCCGTTCCATCGGTGAAACACAACCTCCTATCGCACTTGCATGAGTATCCAATACCCAAATATATGAGAACTATGACGATGTGCCCTCACAACGCGCACAAGTGCAATACTAGCCTATTCAGCATTATCGATGTCCAGTCTCGATAATACTCCGGCTAGGGATATTAATGATTAATCCTTCGTGGACTGATACTGTCTCATATATCTCAATCCAGGAACTAATCATAGGGACCTTTTTCATTTATATATCTAAGGTGATCTAATCACAAATGATGAGAGTGCAATTCCTTGTCACATAGTTAATTTGTACAACAACACTATGATCTGTACAAATAGTGACGCTATGGGTCATATTATCCAACAATCTCCCACTTGGCACATAGCCAGTCACTCAAGTGTCCCACACCCGAACTATGTACGGTTCGCTCAAATTGCTGAGAAATGTTTTCGTCAGCGGATTTCCATGATTATCGTCTGACGTGATTTATACGATCATCACATCGCCACGATGTATGATCCGAATGAATCAGATGATATTGAAGTATATATCTGGATCGTCGATGAGACCTTTAATTCTTTAGCCTTGTGCTGACGCCTAGCTCAGCTGCTAACAGAACTATATCTAATCTAATTAGATTTATTATCGACCCAAATGGCTTCTATTGCTGCCTCAGCTGCAGCAATAATCCGCATTTGTTGTTTATTCGGCAACAGTATCTTGCTCGGAAGATTTCCAGCTCACTGTCCCGTTATTCAAACTTTATAGTACCGCAGTATTTAACTGTTTGGAAACTTGCGGTAGTGATCCCAGTCACTTCAAGTTCTCCTTCTCCATAGTTTAAGACAGCATCTTTAGTTCTCTAAGATACTAACAGATGTCCTTAACTTCAATCCAGTGACTATCACTTGGATTGACCCGATTGTGACTCCATATGCTCAAAGCGTATAAGACACCATATCAAGTACATTTTAAATGTACAATTTCCCAGAGAGTATTAACAACTCCAAATCTATCCCAGTAGATCTTTATTCCTTGAATAAAGGTTGTTACTCTCCAGAATTCTATGGAGAATTTCTATGAAAGCCAAGCTTTCACCAATTGCTTTATGGGAATTTCCTTGTCAGTGCGCTCCCACTAACCTCCTTATACACAAGAATCATTTCGTTTTGAATCAAATCATTAACCATTATGATTATTTCAAAACGACAGTTCCAAGAACCTTATGCTTGCTTCAATCCAAACATGGATCGAATAACCCGCAAACCTTGTTTGTCGGTTATACAAATCGTCAGGATGTTGTAAGCATCCTCCAAGAGGTTTCCTTTTCAGGAAAGCGATTTTGATCATTAACTGACACATTTCATAAATGAAATATGCAGTATCTACAAGCATCTTCAAAATGGATTTACCATGGCAACAGGTAAAAGGTTGAACCGTAATCAACACAATGTTGATAACGATACCTTTCCGTCAAAAGCCTAGCTTTGTACGTTGGTATGTTGCCATCCATGTATGTCTTCCTTGAAGACGTTTATAGTACCAATAGGCACAATGCCTTGCGGTACAACAACTAGTATCCAAACATAGTTTTATACATGGAATCCATTTCGGACTCATGGCACTTTGCCATAATAGGGAGTCGATACCTTGTATCACTTCCTCGTACGTAGTCGGTTGGTATACCTCCGTAAGATTTACATCTTTAAGGGGTTACATCAGAAACCCATACCCCAGGTTGTTTCCTGATTCTCTCCGATCTACGCGGTTCTTGTGTATTCAAAGATTAATGGTACAGATTCATCATGATGAACTGTTTGTGTTCCATTAAGGGCTTCGTGCCTCGAATAGTATTACTCCGATTTTCATCGAGTATCACTATCCTCCCACTGACCACTGCATATCGGTGTTCCTCTTAGGAAAACCGCATGGTGAGCAACAATTATATTGTTCTCATGTGAGATTTATAAGTACTATACTTATGGTTTCCCGTAGGATAACCTATTATTGGCACTTATCCAATTTGGGTTCTTAGTTTGGTATCATCCAAACGTTATTAGGAATGAGAAACCCTGTTTCTTTCCTGTTCATATCCTATATGATATCTGTCAAACAGATTTATATGGAACCTTATTCTAAATAAGTTTTGCACTGTTAATACCTATCCTGTTGAAGGAAATGATAGCTCAGAGCGACTCGTGATAAACCTTTCATGTCCAACAAAATTGGGTTTTCGTTCGGACACACCGTCTAACTGACGTGTCTCGGGAGGAGTCCTCATCTGAAAGAATACTATACTCTTTCATGTATGTTTGAAACTTACTGCTTAAGTATTTTCCATTACGGTCTTACCGTGACGGTATAATACTATAGCCGATCTGGTATCTACTTCGTGTCGAAACTCTAATAGTTTCCGATCTGTGTTCTTCAAAAGAAACACATAACCATAACGTTATGCCACATCCGTTAAGGTCACGAAATATTCATGTTTACATCTAGCCAAGCTAGATATGGGCCCACTAACTTCACCATGAATAGGGCTAACAGATCAATGGCATTTTCACTATTACCAAGTAAATAGTGTTTTAGGTACTTTACCTAAGACTTTATTTGAATAGTCAAATCAGTCCTAGTACCCATTCTTCAAAAGTGCGGATATACGAGTCTTGTTTAATTGTGTCCTAGACAACAATGCCACAAATAAGTCTCTATTGATCAAATCAATTTGAGCTATTTATTTGTCATTTTATATGTTTTGAGATTTTAATTATATTCAAAATATAAATTCTGTTATTCACATCTAATGTGTTTATCTCAGTATCATCTTTATATAATGAAACACTTAGTGTTCTAGAATATAAAGGTTTATCCACAATGGATTAAACACTGATATAGAGATAATGTCTCTAGTCAAACCAGTTACATTATAACAGTTCCTAATTTAAGTACACACCCGAAAGGTAGTTCCTAAATTTAGGTATCTACGGTCGAAACAGCGACTTTCGTCCCGTTTCCGATTCGCAGAGCAATCTCAGCTTGAAGTCAGTATCCTGCTCAAAGCAGATTCTGAACATCAATACATATATTTTATGTACCACACTAAGTATTTAAAATCTAATTTCAATACTAGTAGTGAACATAACTTTGACAATCATTTTTAAAGTAAGAGCCTTGCCCTTTCTTTAATTCCTTCGTGTCTGCCATATCCAAATGGTAGTCACTTTGGGATATGTCAATTATCCTTTTCAATATTTCAGAACCTTAGGCCAAGCCTTGGGTTTTTAGAATATCGAAACAATGTGCACCTCGTGCTACATGCCCAATTGCAAACTTTGACTTTTCATCTCTAGAATAGTCAATTAATTCTCTAAGAATTATTATTGCAATTTAATACTTTTAAATCTAAACATAGATTTTTGACAAGTATATTAAATTAAGCATTAAAGTCATCATCACATAAATCTTCCAAAGATTTTATGCTCTATTATTTGCTTAATTATGGGCTTAAGGTATAATAAGTTATTTTATCAAATAAAGTAACCTATTATTTATTCCCAATTTGAAAATTAAATCATTTAAAATATTTTAATCCCAGATTATATTTTAAATATCCAACTTTTCAATTTTATCTTGATTACAATAGTCCAACTATTTAATCAATTATAAGTGGTACTATATATTATAATGATTATAATAGTCCAACTATATAATCAAATATAATCCAAATTAATTAACCTCAATTACATTGATTACTATAATCCAATTATAAAATCAACTGTAAACTGAAATTAATTAATTCAAATATATTGATTAATATAATCCAATTATATATAATCAACTATAATACAGTCCAACTGTTTATTAAAACAACATTAAATATTAGTCCAACTAATACTTTTAATATATGACGAGTGATATTTGTTTGAGCGCGTATGGCGAGTAATTGAACGAATATTGCAAATTCAATTCTTGCCTCCCACTATTTTTCGTCGAGCCTCTAACCCTCTGTCGAGTACTCGGGAAACCGTGTTTCCTAGTGGGCTAGGATCCCGTTAAATATCACACAATCTTGACTTTGGCCAACAAATTGTATGATAATTAACTAGGTAGATCTCTAAGATCAATTGGATCTCATCCAACTCCTAGATCCGGTAGGTGGACATCCAAGTCCGAAACATATATCTTATATATGCCTATATATCCAATATATAGCCTAACCTTTTTCCTCTGAATCAACTAGGCCTTGGCTTTGGCACAACAAACCTGATGATCCCAGTCAAGCGCGGACCCATTGACCATGGAAGCTTCGTAATCAATGTCGATGGACAAGAAGTGGTCTTGACTTTGGCCAACAAACCACAACTTGGACAAGACACCAATATAGAACAAAGCTTCGTGATTCAAGCACATCTTCGACGGACAAGGGCTTGACTTTGGCCAACAACCCATGCCAATCTAGGATCTTGAGCAAGAATCACTCAATGGAAGGAAAAGACGCATGATATTTGATGAGGGCTTTTCGCGTGCAAATTGGCTACCAATTTCATTATCTTTGTTAAGGTCTCATCATCATACACCCTTAAACATGCATTCTAAATACATAATAAAGCGAGTATGAAAATAAATAATAATGATATGCGGATGGATACTTAACACATTGATCCTAGATCAAATCTCTCCCTTTCTCACTCAAGCTAGCACTTGTATTACTTCTACCCGTTACACTACACTTCTAAAGAAACCTCATTTACATTGAGGGGAATAGGTGAGAAGAGAATACAAAGAGAATAAAGGTGATAAGGCTGGACACGCAGGTCCAATTTAATAAATCGAATTTATTACAACAATTTCCAAAATTGCCCCACCCGACTAATATCCATCCGATATACATTATTCATTCATCACAACCACGTATTCACACATAAGCATGCTATCAATCAATCTAATCAAATTAATTAATCTGATAATTATGTGATCATCCAATGTTCAAACAACGATTTGATTTTGCTCGAGTCAAACTCGTTTTTGCGAATAAGTACTCAAAGTACGAATTCTTGAATTAAATTAAACTACATAATTAAATCCAATTTAACATGTATTTAATACTAATTCACTATTCAATTCCAAATTAAATATTACACTTTATTTAATAAACCTTTAACGACTTAAATTCCAAATTTAATCGCTTCGGGACTCAAAGCCGATTAACGTCCAACGTCAATTCAATTCAAGTCTAATGGGCTTTAATTAATTCTTTAAGGCGTGGGCTTCGGCAACCAAAGCCCAATCAAAGAGTAACCCCATAAGCCCAGAAATCAATTTAGGCCCATTAGGCCCAATTAAACTTTAAAGGTTTATAAGTTGCATTTGGGCTTTATGGTTAAGGTTTTGGGCCCAATTGGATTCAATCCACTTGGCCTAAACCCAACTTTGTACAACAAAGCCCAATAAGCCCATTTACAACATAATAAGCCCAAATCCAATTTAAGGCCTAAATAACTAAATTACATGAATCCAATTCCGCAATTTAATTACCTAAAGTGCATTACATGATTAATCACCAAATCAATATATCTCCAAAACATGAAATTAGTCCAATTAATCATGCTCATTATCATCATCACATGTCCAACACATAAATGAAAAAATCAAACCCATTACATGCTTTAAGTCTCGGCCAAGGAGTGATTTTGTGTCCGATTTGGTTTCAATCCAATCGAACCCACAATCGACATTAAATCACCATCCAATTTGATTTCATACACATCCAATGTCACAAAATCAAAATTACCAAGACATTAAGGGCAATGTAGATTCGGCCAACATCAATAATTGGGGATTTTATGTTCAATTCAAAATTCAATCCAATTTGTTTCAAATTAACATTATCCTTAATGATTCCAACTCATCCAATGAATCAAAATCAAAAATTCCAAGAATCCAAAATTACTACACATTCGGCCAACATCTTCAATTTGGGGAAAATAATTCCAAATCATTTTTCATGAAATTGATCCAATCAACTTTCAATACAAACATATTTAAGCATATTCATCAATCCAATTTCACAAAATCATGCTCAAATTCAATTTGCCCAAATTTTAAGCCCTAAAATTTTCATGCTCAAACCTAGGCTCTTGATGCCATTGTTGGTTTCTATTATGGTCCCGGATCGATTATAAGCATGAAAAACATTGCGAATACATATCGACGAAGTTGCGGAATACTCACATCGATCGGTTGAGTCGATTTGAAGACGATTGAAGGCTAAAAACGCACTGCCATTCACGCCCAAACTGCAGCAGTCCACTGCCTTCAAAAACAGAAACTTTGAGATGCAAAACGGAGCTCCAAGCTTCGTTGGACGGATCCCGGCTCATGGGTGAACCTCCCTACCACCTTCGCAAGACTCGTAAGTGTGCTAGCACTTGAGTTTTTGCCACAAAAACCCACTCTTGCCTCCCTATAGCTCACGGCATTTCTGGTTCAAAACCAGTGAACATTTTGCTGTTTTTGGCGTGAGAGAAGAGAAAAGAAAATGAGAGAGATGAAGTTGTGTAATTGGTTGGTAAATCCTTTTCCAAAAAGGGTTTATATATTTTTCATAATTATCAAGCATTTACCAAATAAATAAAATGGTAAAATACTCCCACCAACTTACACTATTCCAACCACACACATCAACTATTCATTTCACTTTATCAAAGTGACATGTTGTGTGTCCATCACTCAATCAATCACATCCATCAATCAATCAATCACATCACTCAAAGTGACATTTGATTTGACGCTTGATGTGACGAATGATTTGACGCTTGATGTGACTTGCGTTGCCGCACTCGAATTCGAAATACGAATGCGCTCGCAATCACACTCGGGCTCGGTTTCGCTAATTCCTAATTAGCGAGTTTTCCGTCGCGTCGTAATTAATTGATTACGCCTAGCGAATTCACTATTCACGTCGCTAACGAATTAATTCTAAATTAATTCGTTCGCCCGAATTAAAATCTAATTTTAATTCCGCGTCAAAATCTAATTTCGTTTAATATATCGAATATATTAATTTACCGATTAATTCCAAATTAATCATTCTCTCTCTAGACGATATTTTATCCTAGATAAAATATCTCCGTAATTAATCCTAGATTAATTTTCTCTCTCTTCTATATAATCCTAGATTATATAAGAGTGCGAGTTGTGTGTCATCGGTGGATTATTGGGAAGCGACCCATGAGATCCCCGGATAATTCGGCAGTAAATACGGTCGTCGGAATATCCGAATCACGTACGTACCAAGTACTACGTTCTACCGATTTACGAGACAAGATCGGCTTCTAGCAAAGCACGAAGTCTATCCAATTCTCCGGTCATATTCTCTTAGAATATTTAAGATCTATATCAAGCGTAGTATACCAAGTATCGTGTATATCGGCCCAGTATCGGATAGTCACGTGCTAGGGCTGGGGCTGGATAAGTGTCTGCCCCGTCCGAAGCACATATCGGATGTCTGGTAACTAGTCTCTATAATCGGATATACATGACCTTGTCATAATATCCCGATGGCCGGCCAGCACTTAAGAGCACTAATACCGTATCATGCGTGACATCATCTCCACTATGACTGGAGTGATACTTCCGTCTTGACATCACACCCAACACTCTACGATTCTCAATATACCCAGCATTGGCGTACACAAAACCGGTTAGAGTCTTAGACGACCTCAACAAAAGTATACTGATTGTCGTAAGCATTAGCGGTGCAAGTCTCAGGTTAAGACCATACACACCTACCCTGATGTCGGACTCCCATAGACACATAGTCATAATACCAATGGGATTCCGAGGGGTCTATCCAGAGCGAAGCTGTTTCCCGTACCATCGGTGAAACACAACCTCATATCGCACTTGCATGAGTATCCAATACCCAAATATATGAGAACTATGCCGTTGTGCCCTCACAACGCGCACAAGTGCAATACTAGCCTATTCCGCATTATCGATGTCCAGTCTCGATAATACTCCGGCTAGGGATATTTAATGATTAATCCTTCGTGGACTGATACTGTCTCATATCATCTCAATCCAGGAACTAATCATAGGGACCTCTCTTCATTTATATATCTAAGGTGATCTAATCACAAATGATGAGAGTGCAATTTCCTTGTCACATAGTTAATTTGTACAACAACACTATGATCTGTACAAATAGTGACGCTATGGGTCATATTATCCAACAGAATGGAGGGCTTGAATGGCGTTTTAGTGGTTGTTTCTTCAATGGATTATTGGCGTGAACTTGAGAGAATAGAGGATATTTCTTGTGATGTCTTTGTGCTAAAAATGCTAAGTATGTGCTAGGCCAAGGATGGTAGGATTTGAGTGGTTTATATAGGAAAATGGAGGTGCATTTATTGGGTAGGCTAGGGGTATTAATTGGGTTGGCTTGCTTTGTTGAAAATGGAAGGATGATTGGTGGTTTCTTTTGACTTGGAGGGGGTGACATTAATTAGGAGGTGGCTTTGTCAATGGTGTGGGGTTAATGAATTAAATGGCTTGGAAAATGAAGGGTAAGGTAAATTTGAGGTCAAATGTGTGGGGTATGCATGGTAGAAGGTTATTTTGGTTGTTTGAATAGTTAGAGGAGAGGTAATTGTGTGTAATGGGCATGGGCCTTGGTGTTGGTGGGCTTAGTGTGTGATTTGGTTGGTTTTGGTGGGCTTATTGGCGTGGGTTTGGTGTTTGGGCCAAGGAAATGTTGCAATGGAAATCCGACGGACAAACCTGAAGCTAAAAGAACGAATCAAATCCAAAAAAACATCAATTCTCAATTATTCCCTTCCGACATCCGTTTCTCGCGACTTCCACGACATAAAAAGGTAGTGCCTCCGCTGGAGGCTCATCATCATGACTTATATGCAAAAATGCAGCGCCTACACATGGGTTTCAGCATATTAAGATGAGACATCATCCTCACACATGGTCTCAGACTAATGTGCCTTCCTTCATTCTAGCAGTCAATACAGAGACTATTGCCTCATGTTTTTTTCGATCTGAGGTTGCCCAAACATGTTCTTTAATGACTACATAATCATTGATACAGTCACCATAGGCTCATGCTGTGCAGCAAGAACCTCAAACATTGATGTTATCAAATAGCTATGGGCTTTCTCATCAGCTTTAATCGAATTATTATAGGCATTACGTGCAGCTCTGCCACCATTTGGTGCTGGCTCAGGAGGACATTCCTCCATTAGGACAAATTTAAGGTCTTCGCAGACCAAAATAGCTTTCATGTCACTTTCCCATTAAACATAATTATCCCAGGTTAATTTTTCTTATTGTTTGAGAATTGAGATTATTACAGATGCCATGGTTGAAAAAATAATAAACGCACATTCAACATTCATTCGTCGCATATTAAAATTGTCAAACATTTAGGCATAAAATTAAACATGATGCATGGTCAATGTATAATGAATTAGAAACCAAAAAGAATTACTATGCCATGGTTATCTATCATTCCACAAATAAGTGTCGTCGTAGGGTACGTCAAGTATTTGCATGATAGACTCAGACATTCTCAATTGATTAATATATCTGAAATAACTCTTATTCCTATATTAATCAACTACCGTTATTTTGATCAATGAAGCTTTGATTAACAACTTAATCATTCCTTTGTGAGTGTGACCTATTATTTCGGAACCCTTAGACTTAACTAGTGAAGTGCCGTCGTAGGATAGGTCAAATCACCATATACATCTAGAGTCCTTATCCTTTCAGAATCCAAACCTGATATTGACCCAAAAAAGACACCATTTGTAGGGGATGAAATCAAAGTCGTCTCGAGGCGCCTATTGAATCTCACGTTTCTTGATAACAATAGAGATCGTGGGATATATTATGGTATACCCCTCTCCCACTCACTATTTGAAAGTGTAAGGTTTCTATCTCACTAGTATCTTATGAATCTTAGATTATGCTCGGCTAAAGTCATAACCTTAATTAATACTAGTTGATGATTTAGTGATTTCCAATTTTAACTCATAAAATTTTATTCACTAATACCGATTAGTCTCTACTAACCAATTAACTTAATTAAACTAATTTAATCAAGTTGTTATAGTGATCTAATCAATTTAACTCTTAAATTACTAGTCCACTAATAGGTTTTAAAATTTTAAATTCAACAAACGGAACAAATATCATTAAATCATTTAATCGATAAAAGCACATTATTTATTCAAACGGTACATGATATTGTATCCCGAGTGCAGACTATATTATCGTCCATTCGGAATTGGCTATGGAATTTACGTTCGGGTTTTGATCCGATATACCAAGGAAAATAAGTACTCATAAGGTCCATTTGTTTCTAAAACTTGAATTCGCAATTTTTAAACCTTTACACCAATTAATCTTATTAATCCGTTTGCATGAATCTAATATTCTTATTTAACATTTAAATTACATAAAATCATATTTAATGACTGGAATATCATGCATATCTACATGTTATGCATGTGAAAATGCAAGAGTAGGCACCCTAGGTTATATGACATGTTAATAAACAATTTAAACATATATATAATCCCATGTGTGGGCGTCGTGACGCCCACAATTCCAGAAACTGGAATCATTCCAGCACGGCCTCGCATTACGACGCAAGGGGAGCTGCATCGCGACATAAACAAGGCAGAAGTCTCTGGTCCCGTAAGCTGGGTGCGTCGCGACGTGCTAAGGGGTTGCATCGCGTTTCCAATGCTAAAAATAAAGCCGAAAAAATTAACGATCAACGCAACACATTCATCACATGAATCAAAAGTAAACATTCATCACATGAACATTAAAACTATTCATCTCATGAATCTAATTGTGCCTACTCATCACAACATGTATTTTAATAATCTATATCTCATTTACATTATTAAAACTAAAATTAGAAGGGTTTAGAAAACTTTTCAACCTTAAGCTCTCGATGCCAATTGTAGGAAATGATTTTCCTTAGCGTGGCAGAAGTTGCTTATGGTGGCACCGGTCCGGTATGGATCTTTAAAATTTCTTTGTCTTCTCTCTTGTTGTAGTAGCCAAGATCAATCCTTTAGATGTCCAACACTTGGATCAACCACTCGATCTTCCGAACTATGACTCGAAATCAACAAACTGAAGTGTGGGCTTCACTCGCAAAGATTAAACCTCTAAACTATTTTAAGATTTAAGATGTCACAAAGGTGTTTGGCTTTAGGAATTTCACAACACTTGTGAATGCTAGAACTCTCTCTATTTTCTCTCAATTCTTTCTCACAAAATTATGTGAATGAATGCAAAGTGTTAACCCTCGGAAGTGAGAGAAATGGTAGAGATTATATTCTCTTACACAAGCCAACTTACCTTGTCATTAAGCATCTAATGCTTTCTTGCAATGGCCAACACAAAAATGTGAATGCCATACCAAAGCATAAGAAATGATAAGTTAAAGACAAGGACTTTATCATTAAGCATTCAATGCTTTCTTTCAATGGCAAATACATAAATGTGGAGGCCATACCAAAGCATAAAATGAATTTGCTAATGACAAATATATTAGGTGTATACAAGCCACCTAATAGACATAATTATTTGGATGACATGGTAAGCCATATGGCTTTGTCTCCAAAGGTAAATAAAAATCAATATCTTAATAATGATTTATTTACCTTCAATTATGTTGTAGTAATTATCTCATTATTATTACTAACTTGATTATCTCATAATCAAAGAATTCTAGAAAATATTAAGTTAAACTAATTTAACATAGTTTTCATTTATGACAATAAATATTATTAATCTCATTAATAATATATAAATATAAAGTGGGCATATAATTAGAAAATCTAATTATATTAGGTTTGCTATAGTTAATCGAGCTAGCACGGGGACCAAATGGACCTATGGTTTGGAGCTCCAACAATTCCAAAATATTAATTAAACTCTTTAATCAAATATTACGAATTATTAAATCCGCGTTATTCCACTAAAAACTCGAAGTTGAACTCTCATTAACGTAGATGGATTAAATAAATCGAACGACTTCGCTGTCCATCGATATAGTCATTACATATGGATATAGCCCTTCACGAATATCTCATAAATAGAGCCAGGTCAAAAGTCCGTTAAACCCCTCTAAATATTTTGTCTCTTAAGCACCATTGATTCTATAATTAATAATTAATTCATAATAATTATGAATATAAAACTTTATATTCGCAATAGAAAAGTTGAGCGCTCAAATTATTCAAGTCCTGAATCAACTCTTAAAAAAGATATTCTTCTGCTTCTCAAGAAAGAGTGAATTACATATCTATGTAAAATGTTCATAGCTACATATCAAACCATATCCCCAAAATACGTACTTATTGGCCGAGAATGCAACACCAACATCACCATAGTAAATCAAAGGACATAGCCTATCATGCAGGAGTTCGTAATACACTCCGGATTAAGATCGAATCCATATATGACCATCTATTAGATAAAATGAATTTGTTCGGTTAACGGATATTAAAATAAATTCGTATTTATCTGAGTCCAGTCCTATATGATCTCATCATACAAGGTGCCTCTATTCCCATGTCACTACATGAATGATCCCTGATCAAGGTCGTCATACAAGTATAGAATGAACCGCAGCTATAGATAAACCACAAACAAAGTACCCTATTTGTTTGCTCTCTATGGACTTTTTAGATTACCAACTCCATACTTAAATCATATTGTATATCAAACATAAACTAAGTCTGAAGGTACAAGATTAATCAAGGTAAACAAGACTATTGGACAATATGCGATATAAATCAAACAACTTTGATAAAATGAATAATGTATTTATTATTATTACAATAATCAATTCCGTTTTACAATACATGAAGCTTTTGGACATAAATCTCAACATAATCCTGTCGATGTATCTATTAGCAATCTTATAAATAAAACTCGGAACTTACTTCCAAAATATACCTGGCCATGGATTTAACTGATTGCTAATCATATAATGAATACATATGCCCTATACACAGGACTGACAGATCCTATCTTGATACACATAGGATATCATGAGCATTAGTCCACACCCAACGAACAGGCGGAGGTCTGATCTTAATAGATCGGTGACGTGACTGTCATCTAAGTATGGAGGATAACTCATATATCCAAAGAGGTATCTCAAGTCAAAGAATCACTATGCTACTCAACCCAAGAAGATTCCTATTGACGTTGGTGTACCATCTATTAGGTAATCTTCGGTGAGTCGTTCAGTGTTTATCAAATAAACACCTACACGTCTATATGAGTCTCCCAAGACTCATGGTTCATTGGGATAAACCATCGGACCAAGTCCGATATACGACATGTACTGGTCTCAACTGATTTTACTAACTGACCCGTGTCAGTAAATCTTGACAAGGAACTTAATTTGATAATATATTTCTAGTAGCGATGCTTCCCAATGTCAATTACAAGCTACGTTGTAATTGCGCACTACATTATATATTATCGAGTCTTTGTCTAATATACATATATATATCACTAAACACGATTTAGTTTCAATCTAATGAATTAGATCGAATATACATAATAAAAGACAAGAGGTGCCACCATAATTAAGTAATATTATGGAAAAAAGTATTGCTCGTATTCATGAATCGGACATAAATTCGATCCGGATTGGCACTCCGAGCACCAACCTTAACAATTTCACCCACTTTCTCTAGTGCCAATCCACGGTATCATATATGCATCTTAATGTGTATCACATATACGCATGGCCCTCAAGAACTCACCTAGCGTTCAAAAGGTATGCAACAACAAGTAAGCCCGCTATGACAAATTGAGTTTTTAAAACAAACCCAATTGTTTCCCTAAGCCAGCATCATTCATATTTTTGTAGAAACTAAGTTCTACATCAATATGACTCAGATGCCACATCAACATTTTGCTTCAGCTACTAAGTTGTCTAAGTATTTACGGATCAAATCCAAAATACTATGTAGACAACCGCAAACACAACATTAATATTAAACATCTAATCTACAAGGTCACTATACAACTTCATAGGTCTATACTTCATAAGTTGCATCTAATTCCACTCATACAGCATAATCATCCGTGACACTCCCACTGCATCTTTTCTGACTCTTTATGATGTAGACTATCTAACGTCATAATTAGACTCAAAACTAATCTGACCTTAATGGTTGCGAACTTTATTCTCTATTAATAAGAAACTCGTTCTTAATATCTCAAAGATAATAAAGAACATGTTTCAAGGCACATCTTATGGTCTAGAGGATAAAAAAATAACTCGTAACAATTACGACTAAATTGATATCTCTTATCGCACTTAATATATTATTTATTATACCATCATCCCATGATGCATAAGATTGATCAGACATTCTAATCAATATCTCTTTCGAAAAAGGAATCATCCTTTAGAAAAGATTAATATTATACATAAGATACACACTAACTATCAAAAAGTTATACTAACTGTCATATAGATAGTCTTGATGTGTCATTTATTAGATCATATCTAATGTACGATTAATAAGAGTATCTCACAAGTCACTTAGTTTTTTATCTTATATAAAACTTTATATCAAATATAATAGAGACCACTCCCACTACTTTGACGGAGAAAAAAAAGACTCAGGTAAACCTTTTACCTTATAAACATCTCATTATTACATTAATAATGATAATGTCATTATGATGTAAAATGCTAGAAAGAATTTTGTGCGCTCCCACTAACCCTTCTATCTCATATGTATTCTCTATGCTTTGATAAATTCAGAAAATCTGACTGATATCAAAATTAGAAAACACAAATTCCAGAAAGCTCATCCGAGTTTACAATAGGCTCTATAATCTAATATACTAAATTTTAATCTTAGCATAATACAAACTTCAGGGCCATTCCAAAATGAACTATTCAAACTAAGAAATCACAATGGATCTCTTATCTGAAGAAATCATTCAGAAACACCACTTTGTATTCTTTAGCTAAAATGTACAATTTAATATCATCATTAACCAACAGTTCTTAAATTATTCAATCAGTACGACTAGAAACAAGTTTCCTCAAAATCTACAATAGATTGATGAGTATAACTTTTCTCACTGTCATACTATAAAGGTCAAACCTTTAATAAGCTCATTGTGCTTTTGCTACGTAAACCATTTGCACATTTTATGAACGATTCATAATGAAAGCTCAATCAAGTTCCAAACTCGATCGTAGTAAGCTATGAACAATCTTAGATTTAAGGTTTAATGCTAATTTCCGGAATCGATATCAAATATCGTTCCCACTATAAGTTATAGGATAACTTTCTTCTATAAGAAAAATACAGAACCATTAAGTATCAAATACTTTGAAAATGATTCTGACATCCTATTGAACTTATATGGAAGTAATTAAAGGGTATTTTCATCTTATTAATTATGTAGTTCCATTTATAGTTTATCACTCTAACATTTGACTTCAGTAAGTCAAGTCTCTTCTACAATGGTCAACATCTGATGTTACTTACTAAGTAATAAAATAATTTTATTACTCGGGATTGTAGAAAAGATATTCTATCAAATAGAATACAATATTCTATTAAATAGAATAAATGATAAATTTATACTCGTACCTCCAAGGCGCAAGTACTATCGATTATATAACCATTATACAAAAGAAAGATTCAAATCTCAAACATTTCAAGCTTCGAATTTTCTACTTATACATATCATATAATAACTGTGTAAGAAACAATGGAACCTAAATTAAAAGGATGAATTAGTGTTACTGGAGCATATCCCCAAGAGTATTAAAACTAATTCGGCAACACTCAATATCAAACGAATCAAATCATATAATATTCGATTATTCTCACTTACCAATTCCATTAGCGATGGAATCGTTGAGGAATAATATTAAGTAAGAATCATATTCAATTAACAACCTTAGAACTAATTGCCATAAATTCATATGTTTGATCATATCAAACATCTTTGAACAATTCAAAGGCTCAAGATGAATTAAAGATACAATTTTCAAAACTTCAGATGGAATATCTTTGAACCAGTCAAAATATTCTATCAGCGTTTCATCAAAACCACCTAACTAAGTCACGACGATTCATTGACCAAGTTACGGAGTAAAGAAAACTACCTTAAGCAATTTATAATTTATTAAAGTACATACATCTAATGTATCAGTTTAATAAATTTTCCGGTCCAATGAAAATCATTGGTTAAATGAGATTTAATCACCTTCCCGAATACAACATTCACTAAATGGATAAGGATATGTGATGTGATCTGGTATCAGACCATCTTTTACCATATGGAATAAGCATCTAATGCTTAAGTGATAAAATCTCATAAAACAATGTTCTAAGTTATTTACTTAACCGAATATTTTACTTAATATTTATTTATTCATCAATGACACTACTATTCGTTTTAAAATATGTAACAACTGTTTACATAGAACAAGTAACTATCCAATAGTCGGAAGTTCTGATATCAAATATCGAAACAATCATTCAACAATTTTAAATAACTAGTCGGGAGATCTGGTATCCAATACCTATAGTCGTCATATTATGAAAATCGTTATTTTCTATACACAACTATACGCATCTTCTTTCTTTAGCTTTATTATTTACCTTCAACCATTTACAACATTTGCAAATAATTGAAAAGCAAATAGTGGCTGACATGTGACCTCTAAATGTCACTAAAGCCAAGAAACGTCATTATCAGATAAATAAATACCTAATGGGATTTTCTTAATGCCAGTGAATAATCTCGAGACACGAACCAATTCATGTCAATCTTTATAGTATAAGAAACTATTCTGTCTAGAATGATTATATCATAGTCTATTCTAATCTAGAATATATTCTAGAAATCTGCAACCATAATTGAAGTCAGAAAACATATATAAGATATGCATGCAGATGATAAAAGTTTAATTCTATCTAAAAATATAATAAGGAAAAAAAACATAAGCGACGATTTTCATAATATTACGCACTGCATCAGTTATGGATTTTTAACGTAGTAGTGCCTCCCACTACTTTACGTAATACCGTAATCCCCAACGAAAAATGAGAATTCAATAATTAAATTGAATTCCATAATGGGAAGTGGACCCGATAAATATACTTCGACTCACAACTTTGGCACAATCTCGCCTAGGTTTATTCACGGGTAGACAACTCATTATCAATCACACTCATTGTGACTCTTGATTTTGTCCTGACCATTTTTCGTTGTGACAGCTTTGGCACGTACATAGGAGGCGTATCAAGGCTTCACTTGTCAATGACAAACTCAAGCTACCGATGTAGTCCTGACAGCTTTGGCACGTTCAGGATTTCCACTATCACTTGAAGTTGTCTCTCATCATATAAGTTCTACCGACACAAATGAACTACCTTCAACCATAACTGCACGGCTTTGGCACGTTACAGCCATAGCATCATGAAAAAATTTACATTCGTATGACAAGGCGGACGAAGAAACAAGTATTCCTAATACTAGTCACTTTATAAAACCTTATTTAACGGGGAGATGTATTTCACATTATTTAATCAAATTAAATAAATAATTACATGTAAAAAGTAAAGATTAAATTAATTATCAAATTTAAAGGGCTAATCATATCAGGGGTTCATGACCAGACTAGCTCTGCTACCATTTTTGTTGGGGTCAAATTAGAGAGGCGCAACGGAAGGAGCGCGGTTCGGTCGAAATCGTAGTTTAAAATTTTTTAACTTACGAATAAATTATTCAATATTCAATATTGATAATTCATTCATATTTCACCTAAACATATTTATTCAATATCATATAACGACATAAATAATATAGAAACATAGCGAAACTTTTGTGAAAATGTTTTTCCGCAAAATAGCATAAAACACGTTTCTGGCCGAACCGACCGACCAATGCACATGGGGACTGCCCAGGTCAGCCCCAAAAACATTTGAACAGTTCGTGGGCTGCCCGAACAGTGCCAGTTCATTGTTTGGGTAGCCGTTACCCGGTAACACCGTTTTCACCATTTTCACGTATTTTCACTCCGAAACAATTTCCGATAAATATTTTCTTGGGCAATTAAAATAAATCAATTTATTATAATTACCCAACAATTAAAAACTGTATTTTATCTGAAAAATCAGATTTATCATTAATTGTCATGAGACCCATAAACTTTACATTTTAATCAGTTTGATCCTCAAAATGTCAAATACATATTTAAGTGATTCCAAATCAAATCAAAATGATTTATACATGTCTATACATGAAAATAAAATTTTCAATAAAAATTCCAAATTTTCTGAAATTGCCGAACAGCCCCAATAATTTCCAGGATTGTAATTTGGTCCTTTTTAGTTCAAAACATGTCAAGATCAAATCCAATCAATCCCAAATTTAATATACATCAAATTAAATCATAAATATGAAAAGCTTCAAAATTGGATTGGGTTTAGAACCCTAATTTCACAAATTACACCAATTTCACAATTTACACTAAAATTGATAACATTCAACACTTTAATCAATCTAATACTACACCAATCAAGTCTCACCATCATGAAACAACTCAAGAAAAATTATTGGTTATTTATGAATGGATAAGAAACTCTAGAATGGAAACTTCAATTGCTAATTAATCATATAAGCTTAATTACTCCTAATAAGTTTATAAATTAATCATACATGCTAAACACCTTCAAACAAGTTTCCAACACATTTAATTACAAACTAAAAGAGTAGAGACATCAACTTAGTAACACAAATTGAAGATAAGATTAATAGAAACATTTTCTAAGTAGAAGAAAGTATAAAAAAACTTATAAAATTTCCAAGATTTTTGCTTTTGTTTTCTTTCTTTCTTCCACCTTTTCTCTCAACTCACTTTGTAAATATCTGTGTAACTTGTCATTGTAATGAAAAATAAAACAAAAATAATTTATATGCATTTTTTTGTCATGGCCGAAATTCATGATAAAAAACAATAAATTTTGCATTTTTGTGTTTCATTTCCATTGGCCCAAGTTTACATAATAAAGATTACATTTATCTTATATTAAATTAAACTTTCAAGTGAGCCAACAGTATCATGCCATTTCCAAGCATAAATCATGTAAAAGATATTTTGTTATTTAATTAACTTAATTATTTAACATTTAACTAATTAAATAATTAAATACAAATATCCTAATATATGTATTATATTTACTTTAAATATTGAAATACATATATATATAAATGATATATGTCAAATATTACAATTTGATATTTTATTAATGTGTATTTGATAAAATCAAGTATTAAATACAAATACACATTAATTCGGAAATGACTGTTAGGTCCCTATTACATGTATTTTTCGTTTAACCGTTATACGAGATATAAATAATCAGTATTATTCATAAAAGATGCCCTAGTGCTCTACGAGTATATTTCATTAGTGAGACTCGCTAGATTCGGGCATATCCGTCACAAAATCCAATTTTATGTCCATAATTCACCCACCTGTATATTATGACGACCACGAATAAACTCGATGAATCATACAGGTCGAGGTCATTACATATGTATAATCCCTCCTTCACAGGTATTCGGATTATCCTAGAGATATAGATATAAATGTCAAATCTCTATAGGTATAATCATGTCGACGTATTTATTAGCAATCTTATAAATAAAACTCGGAACTTACTTCCGAAGTATACCATGGCCGTTGATTTAACAGATTGCTAATCATATAATGAATACATATGCCATGTACACAGGACTGACGGATCCTATCTTGATACATACAGGATATCATGAGCATGAATCCATACCCAACGAACAGGCGCAGGTCTGATCTTAATAGATCAGTGACGTGACTGCCATCTAAGTGTGGAGGATAACTCATATATCTACAGTGGTATCTCAAGTCAAAGAATCACTATGCTACTTAACCCAAGAATATTCCTATTGACGTTGGTGTACCATCTATTAAGTAATTTTCGATGAGTCATTTAGTGTTTATCAAATAAACACCTACACATCTATACAAGTCTCCCGAGACTCATGGTTCATTGGGATAAACTTGTTGGGAAGCGGCCGCGAGTGCGCAGCGAAAAATCAAGAAGAAATCAAATTATGATGCCGCTATCCCTTTGCCCAAGACCCATTTTTTTTTATTATTCTATAAGCCTAGGCATGTTACTATATATTCTAAGCATAAAAACTCATAAAACATGCAAAGAACATAAACCTAAACATGCTAACTATCATAAGAACTCTAATTAAAATAAAGAAAGAAAAAGACTTACTTGAACCGAAGACTCCTCCAGTGCTCCCTCCAATCTACAAGTTTTTCTCGAACTCAGCAAGCTCTTCCACGTTCCAAAGAGCCACCCAATTGTGTAACCTCCAAAGGTGCACATGTTGGGATGTATGCCCTAGAGCTACATGTGATGTAAACGGTTTCATGTGTTTTGAAATAAAACGATGCATTATTCATTTATCAAATTGTTTGTTTATTTTTTGCATATTATATATCTTCGTAAATACCGTAGATTACTTATGTACATTCGAACTTAGTGTATGAGTGTCATACACCAGATGATTTAAGTCTGAAGTTAGTAATCTTAAATAGTCCATAGAGGGCAAACAAAGCGGGTACTTTGTTTGTGGTTTATCTATAGTTGCGGTCCATTCTATATTTGTATGGCGATCTTAATCCAGATCGTCTATGTAGAGACATGAGAATAGAGGCACCTTGTATGATGCGATCATATAGGACTGGACCCAGATAGAAATGACATTCTTATAATATCCGTTAAGCAAATAAAGTCATTTCAATCTACTTGATGGTCATATATGGATTGATCTTAATCCTGAGTGTACTACGAACTCATGCATGGCAGGCTGTGTCCTTTGATTTACAAAGGTGAGGTTGGTGTAGCAGTCCAGACCAATAACTACGTACTTTGGGGGCACAGTTTGTTTTGTAGCTGGGAATGTTTTATATAGACATGGAGTTCACTCCTTCTTGCGAGAAATAGATAAGTATCTTTCTTAAGGGCTGATTCGGTACTTGAACGATTTGAGGGCTCACTTGTAGTATTTAATAATATTAATTTGAAACTATACATTAAAAGTTAATGAATGGTATTAATAATTATATGATAATTATTAATATAAAATATTGAATTATATATATGATATAATTTAATAAGGCTAAGATTGTAATTTCTATATTATGGGTTTTGGAAACCCTTGATTTAATTTTGGAAGTAATGACTTTCAAAATATTAATCATATATTTAATTTGTAACATATATTGACTGTATGGAAAGTAAATAATATTGTTACAAAATTAATGAAGAAATAAAGGGCATGGCCGAATTCCTTGATGTATAAGGAATAGGATTTGTTTATTTTGGAAAAAAAATTTAATCAAAAATCCTAGCCATGGCCGAATTCCTTGTTGTATAAGGAATAGGATTTTTTTATTTTGGAAACAAAATTTAATCCACAAATCCTAGCCTTGGCCGAATTCTACCTTAGGGAGGGGATTGGTTGTTTTGTTTGAGTGAAACAAAATTGACCTAAGTATAAAAGGAAAACTTGATTTTCTTTTGAGTAGTGCTCTCATTCCAAACCCTAGCCATCTTCTTCTTCTTCACGATTCTCTCAAAAGTTGAGAAACAATTTTGAAGAACAAGAATAAGAAAAATATTATTAGTGTGTGATTTAATCTCTAAAACGTTTAGGGATTTATTTGTGTGTGTAGCCCACACTAATTTCCATTGGTAACGAGATATAGCTCGGAAGATCTTGTGGCGTTGAACAAAACATATTATTCTTTTCATCTCCATCTCACGGCATTGGGACAAGTTTACTGCCCATTGCCGTGAATCACTTGGTTGATTCGGGACTCAATTTGTTTCGTTTTAATTCGGGTTTTGGGAAACACCTTGGGGACTTTTTGGGGCTGATTTAGGATTGTTTTTTAGTGGAAAAATCAGACCTAAAACGCTACAGTAGGTCACGCAAATCAGGGGTTGGTTTGGGTGCAGTTCGCGTGTGTAACGTGTGTAAAACAGTCCAATAATTCACTGCAGTTCGGGGACTGTTTCAGGCACATTCCGGGGCTGAGATCTTGTCCGAAACAGAAGCAAAACTTCAGTATAAGTGCTGGTTCCATTCGGATTTAAGGAAGGGAAGACAGAAAAAAATTTCAAGGTCGATCCGTGTGCCTAATCGCTTCCGCTGCGCGAGGAAAGCGTTTCCTACAATTGGCATCAAGAGCGAGGTTGAAAAGTGTTCTTAACCCTTCACTTTTTCATTTAAAGTTTTTGTTTTTAATATATTTAAATGAGTTATAAATATGATATGCATGTTTAGATGAGTGGGCACATTGTGATATTCATATGATGAATGGTTTTGTTATTTCATGTGATGAATGGATTTTGCATTGGTCGTAAATTTTTCTGGCTCTTATTTTTGTAGTTGGTTTTGTTTTTGGGATGTAAGGCCATTGTTTACATTTGTTGTAATTTTAATTTTCAATGTAAAGTTTCAATTTTTTGTAATTTGGAGCACCGAAGTCGCAAAGGGAGCCAACACCACTTTGGAGCGGGATTTGAAGACCAATCGCCTTGGTGAATCTCTTGTACTAATTAGATTAGTATAGGAAAAATAAGAGCCCGGTCAATGCAAAATAATTTTTTTTTGTTATATGTATGTTTATTTCGAATTGTTTGAATAACATGTCATATAACTTAGGGTGCCCACTCATGCATTTTACTTGCCATAACATGTCATAGATGCATTATCATTATAGATATAAAATTATGATTTTATGTAATTTAAAATGTTTAAGTTAGAAAATGATATGCATGAAAATCAATTAATTAGATTAATTGGATTTATGGTTTAAAATTTGAATTCTAATATATTGGGCTTAATTAGTGCAACATAAATTCCATTGGTATATAGGATGGAAACCCATACATAAATTCCATAGCCGATTCCGAATGGACGGTAATATGGTTTGCACTCGGGATACAATTCCACGTACCATTGGATTTTATGACACACTAAGATTTATTAAAATGTTTAATTAGAATTTTTGACTATTTAGAATTCCATGATTTTAGACCCTTAAGTGCCTAGTATTTTAAGAGTTAAAATATTATAGCTCACTTATACCACTTTAATTAAATTAGTTTAATAGAGTAAATCTATTAGTAGAGACTAATGAATTTTTATGACACAATTTTAATTGTTAAAATTGATTAGCTCACTTATGACAAACTAGTGTAAATAATAATTATGATTTAGCCGCCATAAGTTTATCCACACTAGTTAAAATAAAATATTAGATATTTTAGATAGAAACCTTAATTTTTAAAATAGTGAGTGGGAGAGGGATATACGACAGTATATCCCGCGATCTTTGTTGTTAGTCCAAAAACGTGAGATTCAAAAGGCGCCTCGAGACGGCTTTGTTTTCGTCCCCCTACGGATGGTGTCCATTTTGGGTCAATATCAGGTTTGGGTTCCGAGAGGATAGGGATTCTAGATGTATCTTATGAACTGACCTACCCTACGGCGGCACTTCACTCGTTAAGTCAAAGAATCCCGAAACGGCGGGTTACACTCACAAATGAGTAATTAACTGTTAATGAAATTCCTTGATCAAATAAAATATAGTTGTTTAATATAGGATTAAGAGTTATTCCCGCATATATTAAATTGACTGAGATTGTCTCGATCTATCATGCGAGTACTTGACCTACCCTACGACGACACTTACTTGTGGGATGATAGATTTCCATGGCATAGTAATTCTCTTAGGTTTCTAATTCATTACTCATGGTTCATGCATCATGTTTAATTTTATGCCAAAAATTTTTGATGATTTTAATATGTGATGAATGAATGTTAAATGCATGTTTATTTTATTTTTCAGCCATGGTTTCTCCAATTATTTCCATACTCTCAAACGATAAATTAACTGGGGAAAACTATGTTAAGTGGAAAAGTAACATGAACGCTATCATGGTCTGTGAAGACCTAAAGTTTGTCCTGACAGAGGAACATCCTCCCGAGCCGGCCAGAAATGCTGGCCAAGCTGTGCGCGATACCTACCAAAAATGAGTCGCAGTAAATGAGAAAGCCCGCTGCTACTTGCTAGCAGGGATGTCTGAGGTTCTTGCTACAAAGTATGAACTTATGGCTCTAGCATCTCAGATGATGGAGTCATTGCAGGGCATGTTTAGGCAGCCTTCGGAGCGTCAACACCATGAGGCCTTGGTCTCAGCAATGACTGATGGGATGAAAGATGGGACATCAGTCCGAGAGCACGTCTTAAGGATGATTACTTATCTCAAAACTGCTGAAACCCATGGAGCTCGTATTGACGAGCGTAGCCAGGTGACCATGGTTATGGAAACTCTTCCGAAGAGTTTCCTGCAGTTTAAAAGCAGCTATGTTATGAACAAGTTGTCTTTTACTTTGACCCAACTGCTTAATGAGCTCACCCATTACGAGTCCATGCTTGTGGATCCTCGTAAGTCAAGTGCAGAGGTAAATGTTGCCGAGTCTTCTAAATCTGCAAAGAAGAAGAAGAAAAGCACTGGAAAGGCTAAGGGAAAGCCCATGAAAAAGAAGAAGAAGAAAGGCTCCAATGATGCCAAGCCCAAAGGAAAATGTTTCCACTGCGACAAGAATGGCCATTGGAAAAGGAACTGTCCTAAATACCTTGCTGAGCTGAAGGAGAAAAAGGAAACAAGTAAATATGATTTACTCGTTATTGAATCTCTATTAGTGGAGGATGATAAATCCGCTTGGATTGTTGATTCTGGAGCCACTAGCCATGTTTGTTCTTCTTTGCAGCTACTTGATTCATGGAGGGACCTTGCTGAAGGTGATTACACCATGAGGGTCGGGACAGGGGATGCCGTTTCAGCAAGAGCAGTGGGAGTTTCCAGTTTAAATTTTATTAATAATAGTTATTTAAATTTGAACAATGTGTTATTCATTCCTGGTTTTCGTAGGAATCTGATTTTTGTTTCTAGACTATTGGATGATGGTTATTCAGTTTCTTTTAATAGCAATTTGGTTATTATTGGTAGAAATGGGTTAATTATATGCACAGGAAACTCAGAAAATAACTTGTATGTGTTAAGACCGTTAACACATAGGTCACTGCTCAACACTGAAAAGTTTAAGGTTGAAAAACCTAAAACAAAACGGCCAAAGATTTCTCACGATGACACATATCTATGGCATCTTAGACTTGGTCACATCAACCTTGACCGGATAAATAGATTGATAAAGAACGGAGCCTTAAACCAGTTAAAGCTCGGGACTTTACCAGTTTGTGAATCCTGTTTAGAAGGAAAAATGACCAAGAGACCTTTTACTGGAAAAGGTATAAGAGTCAGTCAACCACTAGAGCTAATACATTCGGACGTTTGCGGACCGATGAACGTAAAAGCCCGAGGTGGTTATGAATACTTCGTCACATTCATTGACAATTATTCAAGATATGGGTATGTCTACCTAATGCATCACAAATTAGATACCTTTGAAAAGTTCAAGGAGTATCGTGCTGGGGTTGAGAACCAATTAGGTAAGAAAATCAAAACTCTATGATCAGATCGTGGAGGGGAATACATCGACAGAGATTTCAAGGAATTTTTAGTTGAGCATAGGATAGTATCCCAGCTCACAGCACCTGGAGCACCACACAAAATGGTGTTGCAGAAAGGAGAAATCGAACCCTACTGGACATGATGAGATCTATGTTTAGTTATAGCTCACTACCTAGTTCATTATGGGGATATGCACTGCAAAACGCAATGCATATCCTTAATGTAGTTCCATCTAAGTCTGTTCCTAAGACTCCCTTAGAATTGTGGAATGGTCGTAAAACTAGTTTACGACATTTCCTCATATGGGGGTGTCCAGCACATGTGCTGAAGAATAAGACTACAAAGTTGGAGCCACGTTCGCAGGTGTGCCTATTTGTAGGCTACCCTAAGGAGACTATGGGTGGATTCTTCTACAGTCCTGATGATAACAAAGTATTTGTATCGACAAATGCTACGTTTCTAGAGGATGACTATATGAGGGAATTCAAGCCTCGTAGTAAAATATTACTCGAGGAGTTACTTACTGGTTCGACCAGCACGTCATCGTCACCGAAAGTTGACAAATACATAGCACCTTCAACATCTGATAGTCAGATGCTACCCAGTCAGAATGATCTACCACCTAGATGCAGTTGGAGGGTTGTACGACAACCTGATCGCTACCTCTGGGTTGGAGAGGCATAAGTTGTCACCTCCAGCGATGGCATAGATGATCCATTGACCTATAATAGTGCAATGGATGATTTTGACAAAGAGGAATGGCTCAAAGCAATGAACCTAGAGATGGAGTACATGTACTCCAACTCGATCTGGGAACTTGTAGACCAACCTGATGGGGTGAAACCCATAGGTTGCAAATGGATCTACAAGAGGAAGAGGGGATCAGATGAGAAGGTACAGACCTTCAAGGCTAGACTAATGGCCAAGGGTTATACCCAGAAAGAGGGAGTTGACTATGAGGAAACTTTCTCGCCAGTAGCTATGCTTAAATCCATCCGCACTCTTCTATCCATTGCCGCATATTATGACTATGAAATTTGGCAAATGGATGTCAAGACTGCATTCTTGAATGGCAATCTTGATGAAAGTATCTATATGATACAACCAGAAGGGTTCATCGCCCAAGGTCAAGAACAAAAGGTTTGCAAACTACAAAGGTCCATTTATGGACTCAAACAGGCATCTCGATCTTGGAATATAAGATTTGACTCAACAATCAAGTCTTATAGTTTTGAGCAGAATGTTGATGAGCCTTGTGTATACAAGCGCGTCATTGACGGGAAGGTGGTTTTTCTTGTTTTATACGTTGATGATATTTTACTCATTGGAAATGATGTAAGGATATTATCAGACGTGAAAAACTGGCTAGCTGACCAATTCCAAATGAAAGATTTGGGAGAAGCCAGTTTTGTTCTTGGGATCCAGATACTTCGGGATCGCAAGAAACGACTTTTAGCTATGTCTCAGGCATCCTATATCGACAAGATCCTTGTGTGATTTGGGATGCAGAATTCCAAGAAAGGCAATCTGCCTTATCGGCATGGAATTCATTTGTCGAAGGAACAGTCTCCTAAGACACCTCAGTGTAGAGATTCAATCAAGTCCCAAGGATCACAAACATGCATAAAAACGAGTTGAATACACAAAGGAGTAAGGTGGAATACATACTCGCATTGATGGGTTTGATGCTAGGAAGAACAAGACCAAAAACGCACTGCATGTTTCTGCTCGGTAGTGAGCTGCGCACAGGTGGACTGCTCGGCGTTGGTGGTGGTGGTCTCCTCCATGTTCGGCCATTGATGACCTCCATTGAAGCTCCAAGCTTCAAGCTTCCAAAAGGAATTCCAAGCTCACAAATTCGTTTCCCTATCACCTATGTATAACCCAAGGTGTGCTAGCACTAATATTTTGTAACAAAACACTCTCACTTGCTTCTCTTTCAATTCGGCAGTGACCAAAATGAGAAGAAGAAGAAGAAAAAATGGCTCTAAGCCGTGAATGAGAGGGGAAAGAAAAGAGAGGGAGAGGAAGAGATGCGTGAGTGGTGAGTGAGAGAGAGAAAATGATTTTTGGTTTATATATTTTTCTTATTTTCTAAAAACAAAAACAAATATATATAAATCATTTTCATATATATATATCAAAAGTCAAAAAGTAAAAGTTTATTAATGCTTTTTCCAACAACCATATCACTTCTACTTTTTACTTTAAGTCACATCACATCACTTTAATAAAGTGACATGTTGTCAAGTCACATCACTCAAAGTGACAATTGATTTGACGCATGATGTGACTAACGATTTGACGCTTGATGTGACTTGCGTGCCGCGCTCGAATTCGAAATGCGAATGCGCTCGCAATCACTCTCGGGCTCGGGTTCGCTAATTCCAAATTAACGAATTTTCCGTCGCGTCGTAATTAAATGATTACGCCTAGCGAAATCACTATTCACGACGCTAACGAATTAATTCTAAATTAATTCGTTCGCCCGAATTAAAATCTAATTTTAATTCCGCGTCGAAATCCAATTTCTAATAATATATCAAATATATTATTTTATCGATTAATTCCAAATTAATCGTTCTCTCTCTTTAATTAATATTTTATCCCAGATAGAATATCTCCGCAATTAATCCCAGATTAATTTTCTCTCTCTTCCAATTAATCCCAGATTAATTATAGTGCGAGTTATACATCATCGGTGAATCTTCAGGAATCGACCCATGAGATCTCCGGATATGTTGGCAGTAAATACGGTCGTCGGATTATCCGAACACGTAAGTACCTCGTACTACGTTTATTCCGATTTACAAAACAAGGTTGGCTTCTAGCAAAGCGCCATGCCTACCCAATTCTCCAGAAATATTCTTACAGGAATATATAGATCTGTATCAAGCGTAGTATACCGTAGTATTGTGCATATCGGCCCAGTATCGGATAGTCACGTGCTAGGGCTGGGGCTGGATAAGTGTCTGCCCCATCCGAAGCACATGTCGGATGTCTGGTAACTAGTCTCTATAATCGGATATTCATGACCTGGTCACAATATCCTGATTGGTTGCGCAACACTTAAGAGCACTAATACCATATCATGCGTGACATCATCTCCAATATGACTGAAGTGATACTTCCGTCTTGACATCACACGCAATACACTACGACTCTCTGATAAACCCAGAAGTGGTGTACGCAGAACCGGTTAAAGCCCTGTACCACCAAGACTAAAGTCTATCGATTATCGTAAGTATTAGCGATGCAAGTCTCAGGTTAAGACTATACACACCGACCCTGATTTCGGCCTCCCATAGACACATAGTCATAATACCAATGGGATTCCGAGGGGTCTATCCAGAGCGAAGCTGTTTCCCGTACCATCGGTGAAACACGACCTCCTATCGCACTTGCATAAGTATCCAATACTTATATATATGAGAACTATGCCGTTGTGCCCTCACAACGCGCACAAGTGCAATACTAGCCTATTCTGCAATATCGATGTCCTGTCTCGATAATACTCCGGCTAGGGATATTTAATGATTAATCCTTCGTGGACTGATACTGTCTCATATCATCTCAATCCAGGAACTAATCATATGGACCTCTCTTCATTTATACATCTATGATGATCTAATCACAAATGATGAGAGTGCAATTTCCTTGTCACATAGTTAATTTGTAAAACAACACCGTGATCTGTACAAATAGTGACGCTATGGGTCATATTATCCAACAATCTCCCACTTGGCACATAGCCAGTCACTCGAGTGTCTAACACCGAACTATGTACGGTTCGCTCAAATTGCTGAGGAAAGGTTTTCGTCAGCGGATTTGTTTGAAAATCGTCTGACGCGATTTATACGATCATCACATCGCCACGATGTGTGATCCGAACGAATCAGATGATATAGAAGTATATATATGGATCGTCGATGAGACCTTTAATTCCTTAGCCTGTGCTGACGCCTAGCTCAGCTGCTAAAAGAACTATATCTAATTTAATTAGATTTATTATCGATCCAAATGGCTTCTATTGCTGCCTCAGCTGCAGCAATAATCCGCATTTGTTGTTAATTCGGCAACAGTTATCTTGCTCGGAATATTTCCAGCTTACTGTCCCGTTACTTGCAGCAGTGATCCTAGTCACTTCAAGTTCTCCTACTCCATAATTTAAGACAGCATCTTTAGTTCTCTAAGATACTAATAGATGTCCTTAACTTCAATCCAATGACTATCACTTGGATTGTCCTGATTGTGACTCCATATGCTCAAAGCGTATGGGACACCAATACAAGTACATTTTAAATGTACAATTTCCCAGAGAGTGTTAACAACTCCAAATCTATCCCAGTAGATCTTTATTCCTTGAATAAAGGTTGTTACTCCCCAGAATTCTATGGAGAATTTCTTATGAAAGCCAAGCTTTCACCGATTGCTTTATGGGAATTTCATTTCCAAGAAATGACATATTATCATTGTTTTACAGGACATTCATGTCAGTGCACTCCCACTAACCCTTTTATATACACAAGAATCATTTCGTTTTGAATTAAATCATACTCCATTATGATTACATCAAAACGACAATTCCTAGAACCTATGCTTGCTTCAATCCAAACATGGATCGAATAACCTGCAAACCTTGTTTGCTTGTTATGGTACGATAAAACCGACAGGATGTTATAAACATCCTCCGAAAGGTTTCCTTGTCAGGAAAGCGATTTTCCGTTAAGCTGTTATATTTCATAAATGAAATGCACAGCTTTAGCAAGCATTATCCAAATGGATTTACAATGGCAACATGTAAAAGGTTTCGTCGGAATCAACACAATGTTGATAACTCTACCTTTTCTTTACAAGCCTAGCTTAGTACGTTGGTATGTTCCTTTCCATGTATGTCTTCCTTGAAGACTTATAAAGTACCAATAGGCACAATGCCTTATGGTACATCAACTAGTATCCAAACTTGTTGATATACATGGAATCCATTTTGGACTAATGACACTTTGTCATAATAGGGAGTCGATACCTTGTATCACTACCTTATACGTAATCAGTTGGTATACCTTAAAAGATTAACATCTTTATGAGGTGAGATCAGAAACCCATACCCCAGGTTGTTTTCTGATTCTCTCTGATCTACGAGGTTCTTGTGTACTCGAAGATTAATGGTATAGATTCATCATTGATGAACTATTTATGTTCCATTAGGAATAGGTGCCTTGAATAGTATTACTCCGATTTTCATCGAGTATCACTATCCTCCCACTGACCACTGCATATCGGTATTCCTCTTAGGAAAACCGCATGGTGAGCAACAATCACATTGTTCTCATGTGAGATTTATAAGTACTATACTTATGGTTTCCCTTAGGATAACCTATATTGGCACTTATCCAATTTGGGTCCTTAGTTTGGTATCATCCAAACGTTATGTCTGGCATACCCAAATTATCAGGAATGAGAAACCTCGTTTCTTCCCTGTTCATATCCTATATGACATCTGTCAAACAGATTTATATGGAACCTTATTCTAAATAAGTTATTGCACTGTTAAAACTTATCCGTTGAAGGAAATGGTAGCTCAGAACGACTCATGATTAGCCTTATCATGTCTAACATGATTCGGTTAATCCGTTCGGACACACCGTCACTTTGACGTGTTCCGAGAGGAGTCCTCATCTGAAAGAATACCATACTCTTTCATGTATGTACGAAACTTACTGCTTAAGTATTTTCCATTACGGTCTTACCGTGGCGGAATAGTACTATAGCCGATCTGTTTATTTACTTCGTGTCGAAACTTCAAAAGTTTACGATCTGCGTTCTTCAAAAGAAACACATAACCATAACGTGATGCCACATCCGTTAAGGTCACGAAATATTCATGTTCACATCTAGCCTAGCTAGATATGGGCCCACTTACTTCACCATGAATAGGGCTAACAGATCGGTGGCCCTTTTACTATTACCAAGTAAATAGTATTTTAGGTACTTTACCTAATAAACTAGATTCGCAGACTTTATTTGAATAGTCAAATCAGTCCTAGTACCCACTCTTCAAAAGTGTGGATATACGAGTCTAGTTAAATTGTGTCCTAGACAACAATGCCACAAATAAGTCTCTATTGATCAAATCAATTTGAGCTATTTATTTGTCATTTTATATGTTTGAGATTTTATTTATATTCAAAATATAAATTCTGTTATTTACATCTAATGTATTTATCTCAGTATCATCTTTATATAATAAAACACTTAGTGTTCTATAATATAAGGTTTTATCCGCAACGGATTAAACACTGATATAGAGATAATGTCTCTAGTCAAACTAATTACATTATAACAGTTCCTAATTTAAGTATATACCCAAAGGGTAGTTCCTAAACTTAGGTATCTACGGTCGAAACAGCGACTTTCGTCCCGTTTCCGATTCGCAGAGCAATCTCAGCTTGAAGTCAGTATCCTGCTCAAAGCAGATTCTGAACATCAATACATATATTTTATGTACCACACTAAGTATTTAAAATCTAATTTCAATACTAGCTGTGAACATAACTAAGACAAACATTTTTAAAGTAAGAACCTTGCCCTTTCTTTAATTCCTTCGTGTCTGCCATATTTAAATGGTAGTCACTTTGGGATATGTCAATTATCATTTTCAATATTTCAGAAACCTTAGCCAAGCCTTGGGTTTTTTTTAGAATATCGAAACGATGTGTACCTCGTGCTACATGCCCAATTGCAAATTTTGACTTTATCTCCTCTAGAATAGTCAATTAATTCTCCAAGAATTATAAATTGCAATTTTAATACTTCTTAAATCTAAAATTAGATTTATGACAAGTATATTAAATTAAGCATTAAAGTCATCATCACATAAATCTTCCAAAGATATTATGCTCTACTTATTTTGTTTAATTTTGGGCTTAAGGTATAATAAGTTATTTTATCAAATAAAGTAACCTATTATTTATTCCCAATTTGAAAATTAAATCATTTAAAATATTTCAATCCCAGATTATATTTTAAATATCCAACTTTTCAATTTTATCTTGATTACAATAGTCCAACTATTTAATCAACGATTAGTGGTACTATATATATTATAATGATTATAATAGTCCAACTATATAATCAAATATAATCCAAATTAATTAACCTCAATTACATTTATTACTATAATCCAATTATAAAATCAACTGTAAACTGAAATTAATTAATTCAAATATATTGATTAATATAATCCAATTATATATAATCAATTATAATACAGTCCAACTGTTTATTAAAACAACAATTTAAATATTAGTCTAACTAACATTTAATCTAATGACGAAATAATTTAAATGAGCGCGTATGGCGAGTAATTGAACGAGTATTGCAAATTCAATTCTTACCTCCCACTATTTTTCGTCGAGCCTCTAACCCTCTGTCGAGTACTCGGGAAACCGTGTTTCCTAGTGGGCTAGGATCCCGTTAAATATCACACAATCTTGACTTTGGCCAACAAATTGTATGATAATTAACTAGGTAGATCTCGAAGATCAATGGATCTTATCCAACTCCTAGATCCAGTAGGTGGACATCCAAGTCCCAAACATATATCTTATATATGCCTATACATCGAATGTATACCCTAACCTTTTTCCTCTGAATCAACTAGGCCTTGGCTTTGGCACAACAAACCTAGTGATCCCAGTCAAGCGCGGACCCATTGACATGGAAGCTTCGTAATCAATGTCAATGGACAAGAAGTGGTCTTGACTTTGGCCAACAAACCACAACTTGGACACGACACCGATATGGAACAAAGCCTCGTGATTAAAACACATCTTCGACGGACAAGGGCTTGACTTTGGCCAACAACCCCTGCCAATCTCGGATCTTGAGTAAGAATCACTCAATGGAAGGAAAATAAACGCTTGATATTTAACGAGGGTTTTTCGCGTGCAAATTGGCAACCAATTTATTATCTTTGTTAAGGTCTCATCATCATACACCCTTAAACATGCATTCTAAACACATAATAAAGCGCATATGATAAAATAATAAAGATATACGGATGGATATTTTACATTGATCCTAGATCAAATCTCTCACTTTCTCTCTCCCGCTAGCACAAATATTTCTTCTACCCGTTACACTACACTTCTAAAGAAACCTCATATACATAGAGGGGAATAGGTGAGAAGAGAATACAAAGAATAGGAGATAAGGCTGGACACGCAGGTCCAATTAATAAATCAAATTTATTACAATTTCCAAAATCGCCCCACCCGGCTAATATCCATCCGATATACATTATTCAAACATCACAACCATGTATTCATACAAGCATGTTATCAATCAATCTAATCAAATTAATTAATCTTGATAATTAGTGATCATCCAATGTTCAAACAAAGATTTGATTTTGTTCGAGTCAAACTCGTATTGCGAACACGTACTCAAAGTACGATTTCTACGAATTAAATTAAATTACATAATTAAATCCAATTTAATACGCATTTAATTTTAATTCATTATTTAATTCCAAATTAAATATTACACTTTATAAAATAAACCTTTACGATTTAAATTCCAAATTTAATCGCTACGGGTCTCAAAGCCCGATTAATATCCAATATTATTTAATTAAAGTCCAATGGGCTTTTAATTAATTTCGTGAGGCGTGGACTTTTGGTCAACACGGGTCAAACCCGCAACCAAAGTCCAATCCGGGAGTTACCCCATAAGCCCATAAATTAATTTAGGCCCATTAGGCCCAATTAAACGTTAAAGGTTTATTAGTTGCATTTGGGCCTTTTGGAAGCGGTTTTGGGCCTAATTGGATCCAACCAATTTTGGCCTAAACCAACTTTGTACAACAAAGTCCAATAAACCCAATAACAACTTAAAAAACCCAAATCCAATTTTAAGCCCAATAATTTAATTCCAAAAATTCCAAATTTTCCAATTAAATTACCTAAAGTGTATAGCATTATTAATTGCCCAAATCAAAGTTTCCAAAACATCAAATTTGTCCAATTAATCATGCTTAACATCAATTAATCATGTCCAACATAATTAAATCAAAATCAAACCCAATTTATACATGCTAAAGTCTCGGCCAAAGAGGGAAATTATGCCCAAATCAAATTCAATCCAATTGAACCCAATCAAACATAAATTCAACATCCCCAAATGATTTCTAAGTCATCCAATGAACAAAAAATCAAAAAACCAAGACAATAGGGCACTTCCCAAATTCGGCCATCACAAGCAAATTGGGGAAAAGTTGTTCCAAACACTTTTCATCAAATTGATCTAATCAATCATCAATTAAACAACATTTAAGCATTCTAAATCATCCAATTTCATTAAACATGCTCAAAATCAAGTTTACCCAAATTTGTCATGCCCAAAATTTGGGGAAAAATGGATACAACCAAATTTCATGAAATTGATTATGCACAACATCAATTCAACCTCATTCAAGCATACTATACTAAACAATTTAGTCATTTGATGCTCAAATTGAGTTTACCCAAATTAAAGTTTTGGCCAACATTAAGCAAATTGGGGAAAATCAATCCAATTAATTTTTCATCAAATTGATTACATATAACTCTAATTTATTCATATACAAGCATTCTTAAACAAACAATTTGTCAAAATCATGCTTAAATCAAAAAGCCCCAAATTTAGCTCAAGAACCCTAATTCGTTTTATGCAACCAATAGCTCTGATACCATTGTATAGATTCAATCAAGTCCCAAGGATCACAAACATGCATAAAAACGAGTTGAATACACAAAGGAGTAAGGCGGAATACATACTCACATTGATGGGTTTGATGCTAGGAAGAACAAGACCAAAAACGCATTGCATGTTTCTGCTCGGTAGTGAGCTGCGCACAGGTGGACTGCTCGGCGTTGGTAGTGGTAGTCTCCTCCATGTTCGGCCATTGATGACCTCCATTGAAGCTCCAAGCTTCAAGCTTCCAAAAGGAATTCCAAGCTCACAAATTCGTTTCCCTATCACCTATGTATAACCCAAGGTGTGCTAGCACTCATATTTTGTAACAAAACACTCTCACTTGCTTCTCTTTCAATTCGGCAGTGACCAAAATGAGAAGAAGAAGAAAAAATGGCTCTAAGCCGTGAATGAGAGGGAGAAGAAAAGAGAGGGAGAGGAAGAGATGCGTGAGTGGTGAGTGAGAGAGAGAAAATGATTTTTGGTTTATATATTTTTCTTATTTTCCAAAAACAAAAACAAATATATATAAATCATTTTCATATATATATATCAAAAGTCAAAAAGTAAAAGTTTATTAATGCTTTTTCCAACAACCATATCACTTCTACTTTTTACTTTAAGTCACATCACATCACTTTAATAAAGTGACATGTTGTCAAGTCACATCACTCAAAGTGACAATTGATTTGACGCATGATGTGACTAACGATTTGACGCTTGATGTGACTTGCGTGCCGCGCTCGAATTCGAAATGCGAATGCACTCGCAATCACTCTCGGGCTCGGGTTCGCTAATTCCAAATTAACGAATTTTCCGTCGCGTCGTAATTAAATGATTACGCCTAGCGAAATCACTATTCACATCGCTAACGAATTAATTCTAAATTAATTCGTTCGCCCGAATTAAAATCTAATTTTAATTCCGCGTCGAAATCCAATTTCTAATAATGTATCAAATATATTATTTTATCGATTAATTCCAAATTAATCGTTCTCTCTCTTTAATTAATATTTTATCCCAGATAAAATATCTCCGCAATTAATCCCAGATTAATTTTCTCTCTCTTCCAATTAATCCCAGATTAATTAAAGTGCGAGTTATACATCATCGGTGAATCTTCAGAAAGCGACCCATGAGATCTCCGGATATGTTGGCAGTAAATACGGTCGTCGGATTATCCGAACACGTAAGTACCTCGTACTACGTTTATTCCGATTTACAAGACAAGGTTGGCTTCTAGCAAAGTGCCATGCCTACCCAATTCTCCAGAAATATTCTTACAGGAATATATAGATCTGTATCAAGCGTAGTATACCGTAGTATTGTGCATATCGGCCCAGTATCGGATAGTCACGTGCTAGGGTTGGGGCTGGATAAGTGTCTGCCCCGTCCGAAGCACATGTCGGATGTCTGGTAACTAGTCTCTATAATCGGATATTCATGACCTGGTCACAATATCCTGATTGGTTGCGCAACACTTAAGAGCACTAATACCATATCCTGCGTGACATCATCTCCAATATGACTGAAGTGATACTTCCGTCTTGACATCACACGCAATACACTACGACTCTCTGATAAACCCAGAAGTGGTGTACGCAGAACCGGTTAAAGCCCTGTACCACCAAGACTAAAGTCTATCGATTATCGTAAGTATTAGCGATGCAAGTCTCAGGTTAAGACTATACACACCTACCCTGATTTCGGCCTCCCATAGACACATAGTCATAATACCAATGGGATTCCGAGGGGTCTATCCAGAGCGAAGCTGTTTCCCGTACCATCGGTGAAACACGACCTCCTATCGCACTTGCATAAGTATCCAATACTTATATATATGAGAACTATGCCGTTGTGCCCTCACAACGCGCACAAGTGCAATACTAGCCTATTCCGCAATATCGATGTCCTGTCTCGATAATACTCCGGCTAGGGATATTTAATGATTAATCCTTCGTGGACTGATACTGTCTCATATCATCTCAATCTAGGAACTAATCATATGGACCTCTCTTCATTTATACATCTATGATGATCTAATCACAAATGATGAGAGTGCAATTTCCTTGTCACATAGTTAATTTGTAAAACAACACCGTGATCTGTATAAATAGTGACGCTATGGGTCATATTATCCAACACTCAAGATGTTGAGGAAATGAGACATATCCCATACGCCTCAACAATTGGTAGTCTCATGTATGCCATGTTATGCACGAGACCAGACATCTGTTTTACAGTGGGAGTAGTCAGTAGGTTTCAGTCAAACCCAGGATTGGATCACTGGGTAGCTGTGAAACAAATTCTCAAGAATCTTAAGAGAACGAGAGATTATATGCTTATATATTCCGGTGAGGATATTGTAGGACACAAAAATTGACGACGTTGTTCTAGGTTCGCGGCCTAGTTGGGAGTACGAAATAACATGGAGTCGCCACCCGGTGTGAACACTCAAGCATGAACACAACACAATCATGAACCCAATGTTGACACATGAAATATGATAACGCATATGACTATAAATAACCGAAGAGATAAATATGCAAAATAACAAAGAAGATAAATAACACAAAATAAATGTGGAACGATAAAACAATAATAAACGTAAATTAAATATGAAGTAATGAAAGACTAATAATGCGAAATAAAAGGCGAAATAATAAACATGTGACCAAAGAACTTGGTCGTTGTCAATATAGGACTTCGCATACCCGGTTGGACACGTTCCACGTCCAACCAGGCATACCGTGTCTGGGATAACAAAATAAAAATATAACCAAAGGGTGTCCTCAGGTCTTACCTTTTAAGTCGCTTCTCTGGAGTGCGTTGGGACGTCGTCGGAAGGGTTAATGCTCCGTAACTTTTCTGGTTCGCTAGTTTAATATTTTCCTTTTCATTTCAGGATCTACCACACCTCCTGCCACACTGCCACTTACACCAGGTACGATAGGGACTCAACGACCATTCACCATATTGCCATCACCCATATCACTGCCAAGCCCGAAATTCAGTCCAGATATAGCATATTTCGCTTCCTCAGACTCATTTTCCTCTTGTTCCATATTCACTCTAGCCAATTTATCATTCAATTCTTCACCCTTGTCAACTAGAAGCTGCGTATGAGTGCCAGCTGAAGCATTGATCAATTCTGCAGCCTTGTCATCTTGATATTCGGCACCAGATTTATTCTCCTTCAATCCCACGCCATAACCATCTTCAGGCATAACCTCCCCACTTGACTTAATTTCTCTGTCTGTCCCAACTATTCCATCAGTTCCATTTTCCAATTTTGCATCTATTACAGCTTCCTCCACACTCACGTGACCCGAATCCCCATTTCTTGGCTTCTCAACCCAATCTTTCGAAACTTCACTTTCTAATCCAGCACCAATCTCAGATACCTCTGTTTCCTCATTCAATTCACCACTTGTTACTCCTGTATTAGTCCCTCCCTTATCAACTTTATCTGGAACCACAATCTCATCAACACTCTCCTTTCCTGCCAAATCCTCCACCTTACCCTCACATGTATCATTATTCTTAACCTCACTTGGAACTCCTTCAGCCTCCTCAAAGTTCTTCATTTCACCTCATACATTAGAACCCCCATCGACCACAACCGAACCCGAATCACCACTAACACAGCCATCATCGCCAGATTCAACTTTTGTTCCCTGCTCATTCATATGGTCAGGTGTACTGACTGCCTCCGCAAAAACATCTCCTACGTCTTCTGACTCATCAGAGCTCACCATAACATTCTCCTCCACTTTCTCATCAACGACCATATCCACCACAGGCTTATTTTCTCCATTTTCCATTTTAAATAAGGTAGCTTCAAATCATGTTTTTCGGATGCTATTAGATAGAAAAAAAAAAAAAAAAAAAAAAAAAAAAAAAAGGTATGCGTAAAGTTCCATAGACTGAAGCCGATGAGTGTGGGCTGAGTGTCTTAACGTGAATGGTTCTTTTTCTGGCTGGTTCAAGGGCTGCTAGGGTTTACCGGTGAAGTTAGTCTGTGGAGAGAAAGAGAACCGAACGTATGTGGCTTAGTCGGTGGTAATGAGGGTTGCTGCTTCGGTCGGTGGGTATTTTAGGAAGTGGCTTGGTTTTGTTGTCGACGAACGTGATGAGGGAGGCTGGTTATGGCTTCATTTGATCGGTCAGAAGGATATAGTGCAGTATTTGAGGGAGGATGTTGTGGCTTAGTTTATGGGCTGTGCGAGTTGAAGTGTGGTGCTACTGTGTTCGTGTTGAGGGCTGCTAGGATTTGTCGGTTTCATGGGATGATCAGAAAGTAGAGAGAGAGATCATCTTATTGTCTTAGGGTTTATTTGTTTTGTAGTTTGTGCCGTCAGTGAGGTTCACCGATTAGGGTTTTTCTTCTCTCTATTTTTGGTTGATGCCGTTAATCTAAGGGAAAGAAGAGGTTGCGTGAAGTTCCATGGGCTGAAGCCAAAATCTAGGTTTAGTTTACGGGTCCTTATATAGTGGTGAGCTAGGGTTAGGGTTTTAGATGGGTACATATGGGATTTTGGTGGGTGCGTGGGTTTTGGGCCAAGATTAACGTTTGAAACAGGAATCGACTAATTGAACCTGCGGCTAACTAGCGAATTAAAATCCAACAAAATACCAATTTCTGAATTTTCCCTTTCGACGTCCGTTTCCCGCGACTTCCGCGACTTAAAAGGTAGTGCCTCTAAATGAGACTCATCATAGGGACTTACATGCAAAAATGCAGTGCCAACAGTCGCCCCTACGTTGATGGGACTTGTGTAGTGTGTAACAGTGACAATCCTATCAAAGTACGTGCAATGCATTTTCACTTACCTGGCTCACCAGCTGCCACATGGTTTGCCCGCTGCTTCGAACTGATTTGCTGATGTAGTAGATATGGTGGCGAGGCGCCTCGACCTCTGGGCTTTGTTCTCGAACCACCGAATGTGAACTGTGACGATGATGCAGTGGGCCCTCGACCCTGGGACGTATCTCGGAACTGCAATCGACAACGGGGGCACCTCGACCCAACACCGCTGACAATAGGGACCTCACCCTCGAACTGTTGATGTAGTGGGCACCTCGACCCGGAACTACAACCGACAACGGGGGCACCTCGACCCTGGGCACCTCGACCCAACACCACTGACAATAGGGACCTCGCCCTCGAATTGATGATGTAGTGGGCACCTCGACCCTGGGCACCACGACCCGGAACTACAACCGAAAACGGGGGCACCTCGACCCAATACCGCTGACAAAGTGGGCCTCGCCCATAAGCTGATAATGTAGTGGGTCCTCGACCCTGGGACGCATCCCGGAACTACAACTGATGATGCAGTGGGCCCTCGACCCTGGGACGCATCCCAGAACTGCAACTGACAACGGGGCCACCTCGACCCTGGGCACCTCGACCCAATACCGCTGACAAAGTGGGCCTCACCCTCAAACTGATGATGTAGTGGGTCCTCGACCCTGGGACGCATCCCGGAACTACAAGTGATGATACAGTGGGCCCTCGACCCTGGGACGCATCCCGGAACTGCAACTGACAACGGGGGCACCTCGACCCTGGGCACCTCGACCCAATACCGCTGAAAAGTGGGCCTCGCCCTCAAATTGATGTGGGCCTCGCCCCAAACTGATACTAATGTGGGCCTCGCCCCTAGACTGATACTGATGTGGGCCTCAACCCTGGGATTCATCCCCAAAACTAATACTGATGCTGACGTGGGCCTCGACCCTGGAACTCATCCCCAAAACCGATATTGCCGTGGGCCTCGACCCTGGGACTCATCCCCAAAAACTGATACTGATGTAGGCCTCAACCCTGGGCCTCATCCCTAAAACTGATGCTGATGCTGATGTGGGCCTCAATCCTGGGACTCATCCCAAAATCTGATATTGATGCAGTGGGCCTCAACCGTGGGACTCATCCCCAAATCTGATATTGATGTTGTGGGCCTCGCCCCCCAAGCTGATACTGATGTGGGCCTCGACCCCAAAACTGATACTGATAATATGGGCCTAGCCCCCAAAACTGATACTGATAATGTGGGCCTCGACCCCAAACTGATACTGATAATGTGGGCCTCGCCCCCAAGTTGATACTGATACTGATGTGGGCCTCGACCCCAACCTGATACTGATAATGTGGGCCTCGCCCCCAAGTTGATACTGATACTGATGTCGGCCTCGGTCCCAACCTGATACTGATAATGTGGGCCTCGCCCCCAAGTTGATACTGATACTGACGTGGGCCTCGGCCCCAAATTGATACTAATACTGAAGTGTCCCCATACCCGGAGTGCCATACCCGGCAAAACTGATACTGATGTCTCCGTACCTGGAGTGCCATACCTGGCAAGACTCCCGGCTTGTTCATTCCCAAATTGTGTTTCCATTCTCGGAGTGCCATTCTCAGCTTGTTCATTCCCGAAGCTTGCTCCATTCTCGGATTGCCATTCTCGACATTTTCATTCCCGAATTGTGTTTCCATTCTTGGAGTGCCATTCCCGGCTTGTTCATTCCCGAACTGTGTTTCCATTCTTGGAGTGCCATTCCCAGCTTGTTCATTCCCGAACTGTGTTTCCATTCTCAGAGTGCCATTCCCGACTTGTTCATTCTCGAACTCTGCTCCATTCTCGGATCGTCATTCTCGGCTTGTTCATTCTCGAACTCTGCTTCATGCTCGGATTGCCATTCTCAGCTTGTCCATTCTCGAACATTGCTCCATTCTCCGATTACCATTCTCGTTTTATTCATCCTCGGACCTTACTCCATTCTCGGATTACCATTCTCGGCAAAACTGATAATGAACTAAAGTGGGCCTCACCCTCAGAGTGCCATACTCGGCTAGATAGATTCTAAACTAATGTGGGCCTCGCCCCCAGAGTGCCATACCCGGCAGAACTGCTATTGATGCTAATGTGGGCCTCGCCCCCAGAGTGCAATACCCGGCAAGACTGCTACTGATGCTAATGTGGGATTCGCCCCCAAAGTGCCATACCCAGCAAGACTGATTCTGATAAAGGTGTGGGCTTTGCCCCCAGAGTGCCATACCCGGCAAGGCTGATTATGATAATGATGTGGGCCTCACCGCCAGAGTGCCATACCCGGCAATACTGCTATTGATGCTAATGTGGGCCTCGCCCCCAGAGTGCCATACCCGACAAGACTGCTACTGATAAAGGTGTGGGCTTTACCCCTAGAGTGCCATACCCGGCAAGACTGATTCTGATAACGATGTGGGCCTCACCCCCAGAGTGCCATACCCAGCAAGACTGATACTGATGTGGGACTCACCCCCTGGGACTCATCCCCAAGACTGAAACTGATATGGGCCTCAACCCTGGGACTCATCCCCGAAACTGACTGATATGGGCCTCAACCCTGGGACTCATCCCCCAAAACTGATTCATTTATGAAACTGATTGTACTGTTGCTGCTTCTGATTGGCTTGTCTTTGCTGCTTTCTCTTTTTCTTCTTTGAAACCTGTGAATACAAAACGAAACAAACACAAAAAGAATGCAAAATATGTTACGTGTATGCATGCATGCGTGAATGAATTTCCTATTCCGTTGGGTTAGGTCTTCCGCCAGTTTTCCAGGTGATTGCACAGTCTTCTCTCTGGTCTCATGGCTCAATTTCTTGTTATGTCCCGGATTCGCGAGCTGGATACTGGTCGCCCCCAATCTTGATTTAGCTTTCTGTTCTCCGCTGTTTGCACTTGGTCAAGATGAACCACATGGTAGGGCCTTCCATATCATCATATTATATCACATGCAATGAAATAGTCCCAATAGTTATACATATTATCGACCTCAAGGAATGCCCAGTAATGAAACCAGAGAACATTCAAAACACTCAATGCAACTCAAATCTGAGTTTTTGTATAAATGATCTATGACAAACTCAAAGTGTGTGTGTGTGTGTGCAAAGGTTCTTTCACAGCTTGATCCTTAAGCAAGCCAACTCAATGATATCGTTTCAAAAATCAGGATCGGTGGGTCAAACCAACCTAGATGTCTCAATTATATTCCGCAATTTCTTTTCCATGCTCAATGTGATATGGTTTTTTTCTTTTCTTTTCTTTCGTCTCTCTTTTTTTTTCTTTCATTTTGAACTTTTTCTTCTTTTTTTTCTTTCTTTTTTTTTTCAACACACCTACCCTTTAAGGTAGCATTTCTCCTCATGGTGGTCCTAATACTCGCCCATGGGTAGCTTCACGCTTATCGGTTATAGGTGGTTCAATTCTTTTCTTTAGAGACTTTTCTTTCATTTTCAACCATACCACACATCATAACATAAGCAAATCAAGATAGACATCTAAGTAAACGGTCATTCACCGACCTACAATTTCTTCAACTAGTCACCTTGCTAACTACTCAGGTTTTCACTACTAAGAACCATAATCAAGTGCTTACGAGTCTAACATAGATTAATTACTCAAATTATCAGATAAAAGCACGTCAAGGGTTTATCGTTTCTAAGGTTTCACCCTAAAGCAATCAATTTCGTCATCGGGCTTATGCCTAACAATTAAGGACTAAACAACTTTTTTCTTTTTCTTTTTCTCTATTTTTTTTTGAAGGCCCCCCCAATGGTCTTTCTATCCTTGCCGTAAGGTTTTCTGTTTCTCGATTTCCTTTTCTCCGCTATCCATGTTTGCTAAACTCCTCTTGACAAACCTTTTTTTCTTCTCTAACCCAACAGATATCTATGATGGCTTTTAAGACACGGGGTTAACATGATGCGTGTATGCATGAGATGCATGAGATACATGCAATGTATGTAATATATAAGCCTATTTAAGAATTTTTACACTAGTTGGCCCATTATCATTTTAAAGTATTCAATCATACTATTGTGCGGTGCAAACTTGTCCCAGTTGAAAAGGCCCAACAGGTTTACACTTTGCGATAACATGGCTAAACAACTTCAAATGATAAGAGACCCAAACATAAAATGGCCCACCGACATTTTAGAAGCTTCTGGTCCAACTGTCAAAGGACACGAACTCGTCCCAGTTTAAATGGCCCAACAAGTTCACATCTTTTGACAAAAGGTCCAACTGGATCCAAATGACGACGGTCTAAAACATCAACATAAAAAAAATAATTTCTACTAGTTCTACGACTAAGGTTCACATGTGGGTTTACGGGAGTGCGGACAAAGGCTCTCGCTAACGAAGGCTCTCGCTGACAATGCCTTTAACTAAGCCACTTCAACCCACTATAGACACGGTTAATTAAAGCACAAATCCAAACATTACAAGACATTATTTCGGGGCCGATTCTCTATCCCCAGTGGAGTCACCAGACTGTAGGACACAGAAACTGACGACGCTGTTCTAGGCTCGCGGCCTAGTTGGGAGTACGAAATAACATGGAGTCGCCACCCGGTGTGAACCGGGAAAATGATTTAAGGCCGCACTCACCCCTCGCAAGGGAAGACCTCAAACCATTGGGTTCGGAATGGTCTCTTACTTATGCCACTTGTAATGAAAGGATTTGTGCAATAATCTAACCAAGTCTTATGCAGTACATGCAAAATAATTCAGATGACATACAAGTTTGCATACCCATAAAAATTAATGGAAACAATGGAAGCATGTTATATAAAGAGAACAAGATGCGGAAATGAAAATAATAAATAATCAAAGGCAAAAACGTCAATGAATAGATAACAAATAAAAAGAAGTTAATCAGGCTTATGTAAGTATTTCCCGAGTGGTACGTGGAGTTGTATCCCAAGTACAGACCGCATTACCGTCCATTCGGATTCGGCTACGGAATTTATGTCTGGGTTTCCATCCGATATACCACGGGAGGCAACACTCAAGCATTAACACAACACAATCATGAACCCAATATTGACACATGAAATATGATAACGCATATGACTATAAATAACCGAAGAGATAAATATGCAAAATAACAAAGAATATAAATAACACAAAATAAATGTGGAACGATAAAACAATAATAAACGTAAATTAAATACGAAGTAATGAAAGACTAATAATGCGAAATAAAAGGCGAAATAATAAACATGTGACCAAGAACTTGGTCGTTGTCAATATAGGACTTCGCATACCCGGTTGGACATGTTCCACGTCCAACCAGGCATACCATGTCTGGGATAACAAAATAAAAATATAACCAAAGGATGCCATCAGGTCTTACCTTTTAAGTCGCTTCTCTGGAGTGTGTTGGGACGTCGTCGGAAGGGTTAATGCTCCGTAACGTTTCTGGTTCGCTAGTTTAATATTTTCCTTTTCATTTCAGGATCTACCACACCTCCTTCCACACTGCCATTTACACCAGGTACGATAGGGACTCAACGACCATTCACCATACTGCCATCACCCACATCACTGCCAAGCCCGAAATAAAGTCCAGATATAGCATCTTTCGCTTCCTCGGACTCATTTTCCTCTTGTTCCATATTCACTCTAACTAATTTATCATTCAATTCGCCACCCGGTGTGAACCGGGAAAATGATTTAAGGCCGCACTCACCCCTCGCAAGGGAAGACCTCAAACCATTGGGTTCGGAATGGTCTCTTACTTATGCCACTTGTAATGAAAGGATTTGTGCAATAATCTAACCAAGTCTTATGCAGTACATGCAAAATAATTCAGATGACATACAAGTTTGCATACCCATAAAAATTAATGGAAACAATGGAAGCATGTTATATTAAAGAGAACAAGATGCGGAAATGAAAATAATAAATAATCAAAGGCAAAAACGTCAATGAATAGATAACAAATAAAAAGAAGTTAATCAGGCTTATGTAAGTATTTCCCGAGTGGTACGTGGAGTTGTATCCCAAGTACAGACCGCATTACCGTCCATTCGGATTCGGCTACGGAATTTATGTCTGGGTTTCCATCCGATATACCACGGGAGGCAACACTCAAGCATTAACACAACACAATCATGAACCCAATGTTGACACATGAAATATGATAACGCATATGACTATAAATAACCGAAGAGATAAAGATGCAAAATAACAAAGAAGATAAATAACACAAAATAAATGTGGAACGATAAAACAATAATAAACGTAAATTAAATACGAAGTAATGAAAGACTAATAATGCGAAATAAAAGGCGAAATAATAAACATGTGACCAAAGAACTTGGTCGTTGTCAATATAGGACTTCGCATACCCGGTTGGACATGTTCCACGTCCAACCAGGCATACCATGTCTGGGATAACAAAATAAAAATATAACCAAAGGATGCCCTCAGGTCTTACCTTTTAAGTCGCTTCTCTGGAGTGTGTAGGGACGTCGTCGGAAGGGTTAATGCTCCGTAACGTTTCTGGTTCGCTAGTTTAATATTTTCCTTTTCATTTCAGGATCTACCACACCTCCTTCCACACTGCCATTTACACCAGGTACGATAGGGACTCAACGACCATTCACCATACTGCCATCACCCACATCACTGCCAAGCCCGAAATAAAGTCCAGATATAGCATCTTTCGCTTCCTCGGACTCATTTTCCTCTTGTTCCATATTCACTCTAACTAATTTATCATTCAATTCTTCACCCTTGTCAACTAGAAGTTGCGTATGAGTGCCAGCTGAAGCATTGATCAATTCTGCAGCCTTGTCATCTTGATATTCGGCACCAGATTTATTCTCCTTCAATCTCACGCCATAACCATCTTCAGGCATAACCTCCCCACTTGACTTAATTTCTCTGTCTGTCCCAACTATTCCATCAGTTCCATTTTCCAATTTTGCATCCATTACAGCTTTCTTCACACTCACGTGACCCGAATCCCCATTTTTTGGCTTCTCAACCCAATCTTTCGAAGCTTCACTTTCTTCTCCAGCACCAATCTCAGATACCTCTATTTCCTCATTCAATTCACCACTTGTTACTCCCGTATTAGTCCCTCCCTCATCAACTTTATCTGGAACCACAATCTCATCAACACTCTCATTTCCTACCAAATCGTCCACCTTACCCTCACTTGTATCATTATTCTTAACCTCACTTGAAACTCCTTCAGCCTCCTCAAAGTTCTTCGTTTCACCTCCTACATTAGAACCCCCATCGACCACAACCGAACCCGAATCACCACTAACACAGCCATCATCGCCAGATTCTACTTTTGTTCCTGCTCATTCATATGGTCAGGTGTACTGACTGCCTCCTCAAAAACATCTCATACGTCCTCTAACTCATCAGAGCTCACCATAACATTCTCCTCCATTTTCTCATCAACGACTATATACACCACAGGCTTATTTTCTCCATTTTCCATTTTAAATAAGGTAGCTTCAAATCATGTTTTGCGGATGCTATTAGATAGAAAAAAAAAGGTATGCATAAAGTTCCATGGGCTGAAGCCGATGAGTGTGGGCTGAGTGTCTTAACGTGAATGGTTCTTTTTCTGGCTGGTTCAAGGGCTGCTAGGGTTTACCGGTGAAGTTAGTCCGTGGAGAGAAAGAGAACCGAACGTATGTGGCTTAATCAGTGGTAATGAGGGTTGATGCTTCGGTCGGTGGGTATTTTAGGAAGTGGCTTGGTTTTGTTGTCGGCGAATGTGATGAGGGAGGCTGGTTATGGCTTCATTTGATCGGTCAGAAGGATATAGTGCAGTATTTGAGGTAGGATGTCGTGGCTTAGTTTGTGGGATGTGCGAGTTGAAGTGTGGTGCTACTGTGTTCGTGTTGAGGGCTGCTAGGGTTTGTCGGTTTCATGGGTTGATCAGAAAGTAGAGAGAGAGATCATCCTATTGTCTTAGGGTTTATTTGTTTTATAGTTTGTGTCGTCAGTGAGGTTCACCAATTAGGGTTTTTCTTCGCTCTGTTTTTGGTTGATGCCGTGAATCTAAGGGAAATAAGGGGTTGCATGAAGTTCCATGGGCTGAAGCCAAAATCTAGGTTTAGTTTAGGGGTCCTTATATAGTGGTGAGCTACGGTTAGGGTTTTGGATGGGTACATATGGGGTTTTGGTGGGTGCGTGGGTTTTGGGCCAAGATTAACGTTTGAAACATGAATTGACTAAGTGAACCCGCGGCTAACTAGCGAATTAAAATCCAACAAAATACCAATTTCTGACTTTTCCCTTTCGACGTCCGTTTCCCGCGACTTTCGCGACTTAAAAAGTAGTGCCTCTAAATGAGACTTATCATAGGGACTTACATGCAAAAATACAGTGCCTACAGATATGATCCTTAGGGGATATACAAACTCTGATTTTCAGACAGATGTTGATTCCAGGAAATCTACATCTGGATCAGTGCTCACCCTAAATGGTGGGGCTATTGTATGGCGGAGTATAAAGCAATCTTGTATTGCTGACTCCATCATGGAGGCTGAATATGTAGCGGCTTGTGAATCGGCTAAGGAAGCAGTTTGGCTCCGTAAATTTTTGGGAGATCAGGAAGTTATTCCAGATATGGGTAGACCACTCACCCTCTATTGCGATAATAGTGGAGCGGTGGAAAACTCCAAAGAACCAAGAAGCCACAAGAGAGGAAAGCATATAGAGAGGAAATATCATCTCATCAGGGAGATAGTGCAGAGAGGAGACGTTATCATCACAAAGATTGCATCCGCAGAGAACCTTGCTGATCCGTTTACAAAGACCTTACCGGCTAAAGTTTTTTAAGGTCACCTAGATGGTCTAGGATTACGTGACATGTCCCATTTGCTCTAGTGCAAGTGGGAGATTGTTGGGATGTATGCCCTAGAGCTACATGTGATGTAAACAGTTTCATGTGTTTTGAAATAAAACGATGCATTATTCATTTATCAAATTGTTTGTTTATTTTTCGCATATTATATATCTTCGTAAATACCATAGATTACTTATGTACCTTCAGACTTAGTGTATGAGTGTCATACACCAGATGATTTAACTCTGAAGTTAGTAATCTTAAATAGTCCATAGAGAGCAAACAAAGCGGGTACTTTGTTTGTGGTTTATCTATAGTTGTGGTCCATTCTATATTTGTATGGCGATCTTAATCCGGATCGTCCATGTAGAGACATGAGAATGGAGGCACCTTGTATGATGCGATCATATAGGACTGGACCTAGATAAAAATGACATTCATATAATATCTATTAAGAAAAGAAAGTCATTTCAATCTACTTGATGGTCATATATGGATTGATCTTAATCCTGAGTGTACTACGAACTCCTGCATGGCAGGCTGTGTCCTTTGATTTACAAAGGTGAGGTTGGTGTAGCAGTCCCGACCAATAGCTACGTACTTTGGGGCCACAGTTTATTTTGTAGCTGGGAACGTTTTACATAGACATGGAGTTCACTCCTTCTTGCGAGAAGTAGATGAGTATCTTTCTTAAGGTTTGATTCGGTACTTGAACGATTTGAGGGCTCAAGTCTTTCTATTACGAACAGAAAGATTAATATTCATAATAGTTATGAATAAATCGATCATTAGAGAATCAATGGTACTTAAGGTAAAAATAATTAGAGGGGTATAACGAACATTATGACCCAGCTCTAATTACAAGATACTCGTGAAGGATCAATTCGTATGTAATGACTATATCGATGGACAACGACTTAGTTCGACTTAATATTTCATCTGCGGCAACGAGAGTGCAACTTCGAGTTTTTAGTGGAATAACCCGGAGTTGATAATTCGGATTATCTAATTAAGAGGTTAATTAATATTTCGAGATTATTGGAGCTCGGAACCGTGGGTCCATTTGGTCCCCGTGCTAGCTCGATTTACTATAGCGGATTTAATATAATTGGATAGTCTAATTATATACTCACAAAAGAATAAATATTATTAATATGATTAATAATATTAATTATGTCACACTTGAAACTATACATTAAAAGTTAATGTATGGTATTAATAATTATATGATAATTATTAAATATAAAATATTGAATTATATATATGATATAATTTAATAAGGCTAAGATTGTAATTTCTATATTATGAGTTTTGGAAACCCTTGATTTAATTTTGGAAGTAATGACTTTCAAAATATTAATCATATATTTAATTTGTAACATATATTGACTTTATAGAAAGTAAATAATATTGTTAAAAAATTAATAAAGAAATAAAGGGCATGGCCGAATTCCTTGATGTATAAGGAATAGGATTTGTTTATTTTGAAAAAAAAAATTTAATCAAAAATCCTAGCCTTGGCCGAATTCCTTGGTGTATAAGGAATAAGATTTGTTTATTTTGGAAACAAAATTTAATCCAAAAATCCTAGCCTTGGCTGAATTCTACCTTAGGGAGGGGATTGGTTGTTTTGTTTGAGTGAAACAAAATTGACCTAAGTATAAAATGAAAACTTGATTTTCTTTTGAGTAGTGCTCTCATTCCAAACCCTAGCCACCTTCTTCTTCTTCACAATTCTCTCAAAAGTTGAGAAACAATTTTGAAGAACAATAATAAGAAAAATATTATTAGTGTGTGATTTAATCTCTAAAACGTTTAGGGATTTATTTGTGTGTGTAGCCCACACTACTTTCCGTTGGTAACGAGATATAGATCGGAAGATCTTGTGGCGTTGAACAAAACATATTATTCTTTTCATCTCCATCTCACGGCATTGGGAAAATTTTACTGCCCATTGTCGTGAATCACTTGGTTGATTCGGGACTCAATTTGTTTCGTTTTAATTCGGGTTTTGGGAAACACCTTGGGGAATTTTTGGCACTGAGTTAGGATTGTTTTTTAGTGGAAAAATCAGACCTAAAACGCTACAGCAGGTCACACAAATCAGGGGATGGTTTGGGTGCAGTTCGCGTGTGTAACGTGTGTAAAACAGTCCAATAATTCACTGCAGTTCGGGGGCTGTTCGTGGACTGTTTCACGCACATTCTGGGGCTGAGATCTTGTCCAAAACAGAAGCAAAACTTCAGTATAAGTGCTGGTTCCATTCGGCTTTAAGGAAGGGAAGACAGAAAAAATTTTCAAGGTTGATCTGTGTGCCTAATCACTTCCGCTGCGCGAGGAAAACATTTCCTACAGCACACACCAAAGCCAAAACTCAACGGCAAGACTACACCCTGAGTGCACGTGTATTTTGCCATTGGTGCTAGCCTAGGCAAATACCTCAAAACTTTTAACTCGAGGTTCCTCTAGTCAATTAGACTTAAGGATCCTCAAAATCAGTGGCTTACTCTTAAAATTTAGAGTTGCTCACTTATATAAACCCAAGATATGAAAGGTTTGGTGCAAAAATTTTTGAAGAATTCTTTGGGTTTATATAGGTGCTCCAAAGACAACAAAATTAATTAAGAATCCGATGTGGGATAAATGTTAATTTAATCTTAGCCATTGGATCTTAATTTAGTGGTTTAATTAGATTATAAAACCCTAATAAGAGTTTGGGCCGAATTGGAATTCAAAACAAATAACAAATATAAAAATAAAAAAATTACTATTCACATTACTATTCACGTTTTTTTTTATTCCAATTCCTAAAGTGCCCATATCGTCATTCACCAATCCCTAAGCCACTATGGAACCTCATAAATGATATGTTCAATAATTAAACACATTGAACCATTTGTGAACAATTCCTACAGCAATCATATATGTTGTTAAATTTCTATTGTGCACTGTTAACCATTGATTTCGACTTTGTTGTGTGTGACCTTTTGGGTTCCCCTCAAGTTGGACATGAAATGAATCGTGATAATTTAATCGAACATAAATTATCCTACGATCAGATGGTCGTTCGATTTCAATGACCAAGGTTGACATCTAGAACCATGTCAAGGCCCCCAAATGAGAAGGAAAGATATATATACCCATTCTGAATGCGATTTACATATGATACGGTCCCTCGCCTCACTGTATCCCCACCGTTTGACCTAGGGTATGGAAAGTGTCTAGCCATATAGTCAAAGGTATGATGTTGATAGTGTCATGAATCGTGCTAACCCAAGAATCTCACATGATTCTTCCGCTGCGGCCACAGTCTCAAGTACTGATCACACATATCAACCCGCGAACTGGAATACTACTCTTATAAGAAAATATTATCCGAGAAAGTGGTGATTCTCTGTTGTATCTTTACAAACTTCATGTGTTTCAACAAATGACCCAATCATACCCTTATGACCAGATCCTTGAACCATGGGAAGGAGAATATCAAAGTTATTTGATCCACACATATGATTGTAAAGACCTCAAGTCTAAGGACTAGTCATACAATCGATACATGAAAGTTCTCACAGACACATGGGACAAACACTTCATGTGAAAACTTTCGGCGGTCAGTTTGATGGACACGAGTAACTTATGCATCCATGTGATACACCAAGCGGACGGATCTCCGCTAGTAGCCTATGAGATTGGCTACCCCACTTAAGGGCGGATCATATCATCATGCTAGTCTCTCCGCTTTGTGAACGCCAAGATTATTCACAAAACTATGACTATGAACTTTTAAGAGTAATGATTCTCATAAGGCGTGGAAGCCATCATCTTATTACTCCAAGGGCTTTATTACAGTGTTTGATGATTCATATAAGTTATGTAAGACACGTATAATAAAGATTGCCATTTTATTAATTAATGAAAATATTACAAATACATGTACATATAGCCCATCCACAAGTTCGGTATAGGGCATATCTCTAACAATCTCCCACTTGCATTATAGCCAACTAGTATGAATCTGGACACCATACTCTCGGGTGTGCCTATCATGCTTTTGTTGAGTCAGCCCTTTAGTTAGAGAATCTGTAAGATTATCTTCTGTAGGTATTTTCTCTATAATAACTTCTTTTCTCTCAACAATCTCTCTAATGAGATGAAATCACCTGAGTACATGCTTGGATTTCTGGTGGGACCTTGGTTCATTTGATTGAGCAATGGTGCCCGTGTTGTCATAGTACATCGTGACACCATTCTTTATCGCGGGTAGCACTTCCAGCTCTGTGATGAACTTCTTTATCCAGACTGCTTCTTTAGCTGCCTCAGATGCTGCAATATACTCGGCTTCAGTGGTGGAGTCCGTTGTAGTTGACTGCTTTGAGGGTTTCCAACTGACAGCTCCGCCATTCAAAGTAAACAGATATCTTGTTTGCGATCTGTTGTCATCCCTATCAGTCTGAAAACTCGCATCACAGTAACCAATAACTTTCATCTCAGAACAATCTCTGTATGTCAAAAACACATCCTTAGTTCTTCTCAGATACTTGAGGATTGTTTTGACAGCTTCCCAGTGTTGCTCACCAGGATTTGCCTGATACCTGCTCGTTTATGCTTAGAGCATAAGAGACATCAGGTCTTGTACATAGCATGGCATACATGATCGATCCTATTGCTGAAGCATAAGGGATCCTACTCATACGCTCTCTATCTGAAGGAGTATATGGACATTGCTCCTTAGATAATTTGATTCCATGACAAGTAGGTAAATTACCTTTTTTGGAATCTTCCATTTTGAATATTTTCAAAAATTTATCTATGTATGTAGATTGAGAAAGTCCTAACAACCTCTTAGATCTATTACGGTAGATCTTAATGCCAAGGATGTAGGCTGCTTCTCCCAAATCTTTCATGGAGAAATTCTGAGATAACCATTGCTTGGTGGCTTGCATCATGGGAATATCATTCCCAATGATTAATATGTCATCGACATATAATACAAGAAATACAACAGCACTCCCACTACTTTTCCTGTAAACACAAGGCTCATCTACATTTTTGATGAAGTCAAATTCTTTGATTGTCTCATCAAATCATATATTCCAACTTCTGGAAGCTTGCTTGAGTCCATAAATGGATCGTTTAAGCTTGCATACTTTATTATGATCATCCTTAGATGCAAACCCCTTAGGTTGTGTCATATAGACTTCCTCTACGAGGTTCCCATTAAGGAAAGCTATTTTGACATCCATCTGCCAAATCTCATAATCAAAGTGTGCAGCTAGTGCCAGTAAAATACGAATGGACTTTATCATTGCAACAGGCGAGAAGGTTTCGTCATAGTCAATTCCTTGGATTTTTCTATAACCTTTCGCCACCAATCTAGCCTTATAGGTTTGGATGTTTCCTTCTACATCAATTTTACGCTTGTAAATCCACTTGCAGCCTATGAGTTTTATCCCTTCAGGTGCATCCACCAAGTCCCAGAATTGATTCTGATACATAGAGTTTATTTCGAATTTCATGGCCTCAAGCCACTTGACTGAATCAATGTCACGCATTGCTTCGTCATAACTGATGGGATCGTCATTATCAATGACCTGATCATGTTCCTCATCAATATGGAAACCATATCTTTCAGGCTCATATCTTTCCCTACCAGACCTTTTAAGTTCATAACCTTGTGGTTGTTCCGTCACTGCCCTTTTGAGGGGCCTGGGGTTTAGTTCTATGTTAGTTTGTTCTTCTCGTACCTCATCGAGGTCAAGTATACTCCCACTATATTTCTTGAGAAGGAATTCATTCTCTAGAAATTTAGCATTTCGTGAGACAAATGTTCTTTGTTCATTTGGGACGTAGAACACGTATGCTCTTGAGTTCAAGGCATATCCAACAAACTTACATTTAATTGCCCTATCATCCAATTTGTTAGTTTGTGTGAGCTTAATATATGCGTCACATCCCCAAACTTTTAGATAACTAAGACTAGGATGTTTCCCAGACCATAACTCATATGGTGTTTGACTAACAGTCATGGAATGAACTTGGTTTAGTCGTAGTGCTACAGTTCTAAAGCAAGACCCTAAAATGAAAGAGGTAGATCCGTGTCTGGCATCATTGATCGAACTATATCTAATAATGTTCGATTTCTCCTTTTGGAGACCCCATTATGTTGTGGAGTTCCCGGAGGAGTCCACTAGGAAACAATGCCATTTTCTCTCAAGTAATCTTGAAATTCGTTGCTTAAGTATTCACCACCTCGGTCAGACCTTAGTGACTTAATACTTTTATTAAGCTGGTTTTCTACTTCAGCTTTGAAGTCTTTGAATTTCTCAAAGGCTTCAAATTTGTACTGCATAAGGTACACATACCCATATCGCGAGTGATCATCGATAAAGGTAATGAAGTAGGAGAATCCACCTCTAGCGGTAACAGACATTGGTCCACATACATCAGAGTGTATGAGTTCTAATGTCTCCACTGCACATTGTCATTTACCTTTGAAGAGTAATTTGGTCATTTTACCAAGTAAACAAGACTCACAAGTTCCATAAAGTTAATATTTGAAGGGTCTGAAATACCCATCCTTATGTAGCTTAGTTAATCTTGTTTCATTGATATGACCTAAGAGATTGTGTCATAGAAGTGATTCATTGAGATTACTCGACTTAACGTTGTATATATTAGAGGTTGAACATTCTTTGTTAGTTTGTAAGACATAGATACCATTATTCAAAATACCATCTCCATATTTTATTTCATTGAAATAAATAGAACATTCATTACAACTTATTAGGCATGAAAAGCCTTTATTACATAAAGAATAAATTGAAATTATGTTCTTTACTAGAGAAAGTACATAAACACAATCTTCTAAGTCTAAAACTAAACCATTCGGAAAAACTAATGGATAAGTCCCCACGCACAATGCAGCCAGTTTTTCTTTATTACCCATGCATAAGTCAACCTCCCCATGACGGAGTCTCCTACTGTTTCTCAGGCCCTGCACATTGTTACACAAGTGAGTCCTACAACCGGTGTCAAGCACCGAAGTAGAAGGTTAAGAGTTTTGAGAATATAGTTCAATCATATGCAACATACCTGAAGCATTGGGTTTCTTGGCCTCTTGGGCTTCCCCAGTTTCCTTGACTTTCAAGGATCTGCAGTATTTCTTCCAATGACCCTTCTTTCCACAAAAGAAACATTTCTTCTTTCCCTTTTTCTTTTTCACCTTACCATTAGGCTTTAGGTGATCTGGAGCCTTGGCCTTGCCTTTATTTTTCTTTGGGCCTCATGGCTTCAGGTTCGTACCTGTAAGCATGACGGATGTTTTAAGCTCCGGTTTCAAGTCCTTCTCTGCTTGCTTTATCAGATTGTGCAATTCTGCTAAAGTAGCTTCTTTATCAGACAGATGAAACTGCATAATAAAGTTAGAGAAGTCTTTTCGTAAGGACTAAAGAATTAGATCGTGACCTATCTCATAATCCATGATGAACCCGAGGTTGGCCAATTTTTCAATGTGGCCAATCATCTTAAGCACATGTCCACTAACAGATCCTTCTTTATACCTTGTTTGGAATAAGGCACATGACACTTGGAATCTCACGGTATGAACGGAAGTTGCATACAACTCCTTCAAGTGAAAGATAATGGTTTGAGCATTCATATCTTCGTGAGTTTTCTGAAGTTCGTCCGACATAGAGCCAAGCAATATGCAAATTGCTTGCTCATCATGATCGACGTGTTTCTTCCAAGCATCAAATATATTTTGGTCAGCATCTTCTGTGGGTTCAGGGGGAAATGGTCTTTCAAGAACATAGAAAATCTTTTCTTGTCGTAAGACAATTTTAAGGTTTCTAAACCAGTCATTGTAGTTGTCCCATTTGAGCTTATGCTCATCAAGGATGGAACGAAGTGATACTCTATTTGCCATTTGAATGTTTGTGAAATATTTTAACCCACCTGTTAAGAGAGAATGTTAAAATTAGGAATATGTTTTCATTAATGTTTCATAATAACATGGGCTTTTAATATTATGAAGTTGCTCCCACTCAATTATTTTAAAATTTTAAGCAAATCACATCAACCCTAATATGATGGATTTCTTGTGGGCAAGGATCCCATTATCATCATTTCATAACTCCGACTAGGGCCGGTCGTTATAAAATACGATAATTAGGTAGGTTCCTAACCAATTTATGATATAAATCACAATTCCTTGATCATTGAGTTGGGCAATCAAACATGCCATAGCTTATGCTAGTCTTTGTGGACACCCAATCTTTGCCACTAAGTTATAAGACCATGCCTAAGGGTCGCTGCGTCTTATGACTCAGAAAAGTCAAACCATTGTCAATAGTACGATTTATGGACAAATTGGTATTGGTCAGTCTGGTAAAGCCTAGTCATGCCAATACGGTTTAAGCCCTTTGGGTCTATACTTTACAATGGGAGGCAAATTTTAGACTTAAATTATTATTGAGGATTTTAGCAAGTTTAAGTGAATAACTGTCAAATGGATTCCTCCATTGAAAATTCCCCAGAGGGAGGGTGGAGCGAACTCTCTTAAATACCCTTACCTCTTAGGCTCTTATTGCCTTGGTGACAGGAATAAATAATAGATCCTCCAAATTAGTCCAACACTTTAAATATGCTTTAAGGTAAGCTTTGAGTAAATGATTATCTAGATGTCTTCACAGCTTTTCCTTTTGGCTATAAAAAGGTAGTGAGTGAAGGAAGACACCAAATCATTATCTAACTCTAATAATACATTTGGTTAAATTAACTTTAGTTTGGAAATTTTTTTTTTTTAACGCCTTGGTCCCACCCCTCTTGTATCTTTTATAATATCTTGTATTATAAACATGTGATTTATATTTATTAGCCTTAAAGGTAATAAATCTATAAGTTCATCACGGAATAATTACTTAGCTAATGGATAAGCAATACACTCTCTATTTCCTTAGAAAGTCTCTAGATGTTTGCACCCTAAAATAATCATGCCAATTCTAATATACATAGAATCATCAATCATATGAATTTTAATATGTTGGAATCATTTTAGGCATTAAATAACTTTGATTAATATTTAATTATGATATTGCATTTTATTTTATTCAAATAAATTTACTATTCACATTTTTTACAGATGCGTGAATTTTAAATGCAATTTCACAATTCAAATCTTAAACAAATCATGCAAAACTTGTGCCTAAAATTAATTTCAGGGTGTTAGCTTTCCAACGAGCTTTTACACACCCAATTTCGAGTTCAAATGAGAGAGAACTAGTCAAAACAAAAACGACGCGCTGATACCACTGTCGGGAAGTGACCGCGAGTGCGCAGAGGAAAATCAAAAAGAAATCAATCCATTTGCCCAATACCCATTTTTTTTTAATATTCTACAAGCCTATGCATGTTACTATATATTCTAAGAATAAAAACTCATAAAACATGCAAAGAACATAAACCTAAACATGCTAACTATCATAAGAACTCTAATTAAAATAAAGAAAGAAAAAGACTTACTTGAACTGAAGACTCCTCCAGTCCTCCCTCCAATCTACAAGCTTTTCTAGAACTCAGCAAGCTCTTCCACGTTCCAAAGAGCCACCCAAGTGTGTGGCCTACAAAGGTGCACACACCAAAGCCAAAACTCAACGGCAAGACAACGCCTTGAGTGCACGGGTATTTTGCCCTTGGTGCTAGCCTAGGAAAATATCTAAAAACTTTTAACTCGAGGTTCCTCTAGTCAATTAGACTTAAGGATCCTCAAAATCAGTGGCTTACTCTTAAACTTTAGAGTTGTTCACTTATATAAACCCAATATATGAAAGGTTTGGTGCAAAAATTTTTGAAGAATTCTTTGGGTTTATATAGGTGCTCCAAAGACAACAAAGTTAATTAAGAATCCGATGTGGGATAAATATTAATTGAATCTTAGCCATTGAATCTTAATTTAGTGGTTTAATGAGATTATAAAACCCTAATAAAAGTTTGGGCCGAATTGGAATTCAAAACAAATAACAAAAAAAAATTATTATTCACGTTACTATTCACATTTTTGTTTATTCCAATTCCCAAAGTGCCCCTATCGTCATTCACCAATCCCTAAGCCACTATAGAACCTCATAAATGATATGTTCAATAATTAAACATATTGAACCATTTGCGAACAATTCCTACAACAATCATATATGTTGTTAAATTTCTATTGTGCACTGTTAACCATTGATTTCGACTTTGTTGTGTGTGACCTTTTGGGTTCCCCTCAAGTTGGACATGAAATGAATCGTGATAATTTAATCGAACATAAATTATTCTCCGATCATATGGTCGTTCGATTTCAATGACCAAGGTTGACATCTAGCAACATATCAAGGCCCCCAAATGAGAAGGAAAGATATATATACTCATATTGTATGCGATTTACATATGATACGGTCCCTCGCCTTATTGTATCCCCACCGTTTGACTTAGGGTATGGAAAGTGTCTACCCATATAGTCAACGGTATGATGTTGATAGTGTCATGAATCGTGCTAACCCGAGAATCTCACATGATTCTTCCGTTGCGGCCACAGTCTCAAGCACTTATCACACATATCAACCCACGAACTGGAATACTACTCTTATAAGAAAATATTATCCGAGAGAGTGGAAATTCTCTGTTGTATCTTTACAAACTTCATGTGTTTCAAAAATGACCCAATCATACCCTTATGACCGGATCTTTTGAACCGGGGGAAGGAGAATGTCAAAGTTATTTGATCCACACATAATATTGTAAAGACTTCAAGTCTAAGAACTAGTTATACAATCGATATATGAAAGTTCTCACATACACATGGGATAAACACTCCATGTGAAAACTTTCGGCGGTCAGTTCGATGGACACGAGCAACTCATGCATCCATGTGATACACCAAGCGGACGGATCTCCGCTAGTAGCCTATGAGACCGGCTACCCCACTTAAGGGCGGATCATATCATCATGCTAGTCTCTCCGCTTTGTGAACGCCCAGATTATTCACAAAACTATGACTAGGAACGTTTAAGAGTAATGATTCTCATAAGGCATGGAAGCCATCATCTTATTACTTCAAGGGCTTTATTACAGTGTTTGATGATTCATATAAGTTATGTAAGACACATATAAAAAATATTGTCATTTTATTAATTAATGAAAATATTACAAATACATGTACATATAGCACATCCACAAGTTGGGTATAGGGCATATCCCTAACAAAACTATCGGACCATGTCCGATATATGACATGTACTGGTCTCAGTGGATTTTACTAACCGACTCGTGTCAGTAAATCTTGACCAGGAACTTAATTTGATAATATATTTCTAGTAGCGACTCTTCCCAATGTCAATTACAAGTTACGTTGTAATTGTGCACTACATTATATATTATCGGGTCTTTCTCTAATATAAATATATATCACTAAACACGATTTAGTTTCAATCTAATGAATTAGATCGAATATACATAATAAAAGACAATAGGTGCTACGATATTTAAGTAATATTATGGAAAAAGGTATTGCTCATATTCATGAATCGGACATAAATACGATCCGAATTGGCGCTCTGAGCACCAACCCTAACATTTCAGCCACGGTGTGTATACTTCATTTTATTTGTTTTATGTCTTTGAAACTGTCTTGGTACTTGTATAGGGTCTTGTCCAGCTATAATAGACTGACCCATTATCCTCTATCGACATGGTCATGTTTCAGACAATGTCTGATATATGTGTGGGATTTAGGCTTTCGATGCTTGATATTTTCGTCCAGATGACTTGTTTCTGGGATACCTGATACCATTTTATGATGACATTGATTTTGAAATTTGATTTCGATCACAGAGATCGAATTTATGATATATTGTGGAAACCTTGTATTATAGTTTTTCTAAAAAAAAAACATTTTGAAAAGTTTGTTTTCAAAAGATTCGCTTTCGAAAGAGATATATATGAGACACATTGAATTTTGCTTATGATATGATATGTTTTCACTACAGTATTTTTACTATGTTTTACTTATTTTAATGCTTTTGACCCACTTTGGTGCCTATATAGGGTTATGTCCATCTGAAAATGGTCGATCCATTACCATTTGTCGATATAATTCTAATCCTGCACTTGTCTGGTCTACGCGCGTGACTCGAATAGTGAACGCCTAATTAGTTTTTATGATTTCGATTTTGGAACTTGATTTAAATATTTGAAAATTTTTATTTTCGAAAAGATTTATTTTGAATAAGTTGGGTTTTAAACTAGTTGCCTTGTGTTTTGGGTTCTGATTATACGTGAGATTGAATGTATAGAATTTATATTATGATTTTCATTTATGATGGTGGAATGAGATTGACTACATAGAGTTTGTATTATGATTTTCATTTATGATGGTGGAATGAGATTGACTTTATGGAATCTGTATTATGTTTTCCGTTTTTGATCATGGATAATATTGACCAAGTGGAATCTGTATTATGTTTTCCGAATCTGGATAGTATTGATTAAGTGGAATCTGTATTATGTTTTTCGTTTATGATAATGGATAGTATTGACTGTGTGGATTCTTTATTATGTTTTCCATTTCCGATGATGGATAATACTGACTGTGTGGTATTTGGACAAGTAATGTGTGTGTTCTGTTTTGTTGGCGATTTGGTTCGTGTCATAGTAGTTTTGGTTAAGGTGTCTGTTCAGACGGAATTCATCTCATACCTATTCTAAAATAGGTAATGAGTCTCGTAAGAGCTTCGTATGATCACGTCGATATACGATTTGCATAAATATATTTTGGATGTTTCTCTCATGCATTTCTTTTATGTATATATATATATCATTAATCACGTTCGAAGAAGTTTGCGTATAAAGTTTATGATTTGTATCAGGAATGCCTCATGAACTCGATTTTGTATCAGTACAACATGTTAAAGGCTTTCTAACAACTTATATATATATATATATATATTATCAAGTTTATTCTCATCTTTTATGATATGAGCACAGTTACTTATTGAGTTTTATAACTCACACCACAATAGTTTACTAATTTTGTAGGTTGACAACTAGGTCGGTCAACCATAAGTTTTTGGAATGTCATTCTCGACGCGACGGATCACCCAAGTTGCAGCCAGTCACTCTAGAATCCTGGGAAGTGTCTTACAAGTTTAGGAGTTATGTTGATTATGTTATAAGTTGTATTGTGCACGATGTTATGTATATGTATATATAGAATTAAAAATTTTAATTTGTATATGTAATTGTGGGCACCGGGCCCTTGAATATTGATGTTGAGAATTGGTATGACTTTGGTTGGGATCAGAGGTTTTTTTTACATATCTAATGTTTATTACAAGTCGTTTTGATGCATGATTGTATTATAGGTTGTTTGACTTTTAGAATGCGTCATATCTATTTTTTGTTAGAATTAAGACTCAAAGAGATGAAAATATTTTACCTCTAATGAGATGTTACATGCTTCAAGTACTCTTCACAGTCACAGGTGACAAGTTCCAAATGTTTGCATATTCAAACATGATTCCCGCTTACGGCTCCCAAAAGCTTTTCCACATTCAATCAAAACCCTCAAACAGCACATAAAACGACAAAGAAGTACACCGTTGGTTCCACCAAACACATTATTCTATGCGCTTTCAATTCAAAATCTCTCTTGATCTCATCAATGAATTGTACCAAACAAAATGAAGTCATCTCCAGGTCAGCTAGTGTCATGTACTGAGTGTACCCACAGCAGTTGGGAATGACGTGGCAATTGTAACTTCAATATAACGAAAATTGAGAAACACTGTACCGTTGTGCAAAGCAGGTGGAATTATGGGCACCGCACAATTTTTAAAAATTTTAAATTAAATAGAGAAATTATCTACTGTCTATTAGGGGTGTCAATTTGGGTCAGGATTCGTTTATTCGTTCGATTCGATTCGCTTTAAAGCGAATACGGGTTTGAAAAAATGGATTCGTTTAATAAATGGGTCAATTCGATTCGATTCGTTTAATAAACGAATCGAATACGAATTTAAGCTCATTGATTCGTTTATTCGTTTAGGATTCGTTTTATTATTTTTATTTATTAGTTCTTGTTAATTTTCAATTAATATTCGAGAAATTATAGCTAATTATCATAGAAAAAGTAATATTTTCGAAATTTGGTGAGGTATTTTTAGTAAATATATAAATTACATATTTCATATATATATATTTAATAAGAATTAATGTAAATCAATTGTGGTAATTTATTTTATTAAATAATATCATTGACTAAACGAATAAACGAATATTCGTATTCGATTCGTTTAATAAACGAATCGAATACGAATCCATCACATTTCGATTCGATTCGTTTAGGATTCGATAGGAATTCGATTCGTTGATCCGTTTTGCCACCCCTACTGTCTATTCGATTTATTACGGAAATTCAAAAAACATAACGTTGTAGAAAAGATATTTTCTACCTAAAAATTAATAATTATTAATATTTTTCATAAAAAAAATTAGTTATAAAAATGATATTTTATACTCAAAAAAATTGCAAATTTGGTGAAAAATATCCATTTTCAAAAAGATCATGATAAATTAAAAAATCAAGATAATTTTTCAAATTTTTTCTAAAAATAAAGTAGACCATTGATAATTTCCCAATTAAATATTACGGGCTCATTGAATCAATGAGACACACATAAAAGCACATATTCTATCAAATGATGGAACATGATTATCTTGGTGTACCAATTAAGCTTAAAACTTTATCAAGAAAAAAAAAAAAAAAAACATATACGATATAATAGGGGTGTTCGCAGTGCGATTCATGTCGGTTTTTTTATTTTACACTTCAAAACGTGCGGATTGGCGGTTTGGGAAATTAAAAACCGAAACCGAAAATTTGATAAGGAAAACTGCTGTAGTTCGGAACATAAATTTTCTAAAGAAAATTTTGTATGTTTTCACTTAATAATTGAAGAGAAAAAATACTTAATTTTCATTTATACATTGCAATTTGTCTTATTTATGATCATTAAATATTTGAAATTTCATGGATAAAAAAGAAGAAAAATATAAAATAATGTCAAATTTGAACGCGGATTGGCGATTTAGACTGTTCGGGTCCGATTTGGGTCAAAATTTACAGTTTGGGCAGTTCGGGTCGCGATTTGGGTCAAAACCGCACACCAACCCAAAATTTACGGTTTGGTTCAGGTTGACCCGAAGTCATTTTCAATATTTTTTCAAACCGCGCGGTTCGATTCGGATCGATACATTTTGAATCGGGTTGCAGTTTAAACCGAAACCATGAATAACCGTACAAGATAAGGCCTATTACATTCATCCAATGAACATATGACATGGTTATTAATTTCAATTTTTAATAATTAATTTTAAAATTATTTAAATATATAAAAATATATTAGTAGACTGCATATTACATTGTCCGTAACCGTCAGCCCATCCAATCAAGCCTCTTTATAAGGGGAAATTACAAATTTTGACACACGAGACTATGTCCATAGTGTTACTGACGTGGCAAATGCATGAGGTTTAAATTGTTTTTGATGACACACAAAAAGTAGCAGGTCCCAATGCAAATTTAAATCTTTCCCAACGGAAACAACTTCACATCAGTTTCATTGAAGATTAAAAAATAGAAGAGGACCACTTCTCCCCCCAATTACCAACCTCCCCTTGTCTCCTATTTTAAATGTCTAAAATATTCATTCTTTTAATAAAAATTCACTCCACCAATATATATATATATATATATATAATTTTATAATTTTATTTTTTATTTTTTAAATTTTATATTTTTTTTGCTCTTTATATATATATTCTTTTTTATTTATTTAATAAATATTATAAATTTCATATTTATTATTATTTATTTTGTGTTCATTTATTCATTTAATTTTTGTAATTCTTTTTTAATTTATTTAACACTACTTATGTATTATAAAAATATTCTCATGTATATTAGAAAAATATATATTTAAAAAAGAGTATAAATAACAACATAAAAAATTACACTTAAAAATATAAAAACACAAATTCTAATATATGTTGCCTCCAAAGTCTCCTCCTAGCGCACTTGATAATATACCCAATACTTCGTACCATAATTGATTACGAATCCTATAACGAGTGGCTCATTCTTTAGTTTCGTACAATGAATGTTCCCACCATCACATTGGGATGGGTGGTACAGGGTAATGAGGGTGTAAGAAAACTATGAGCAATAACTATTTCTTGACGCTCATGTTGGGTTCTCTAAGAACATGCCAATGATCTATTTAAGCATAAAAGATGTGAATACACAAAGTAAGTTAGCGGAAAATATACTCACTTTGATCGGTTTCTTGGATGTAGGAAAGTTCAAAACTTTTGCTCCTTTGTATATTGCTCCAAGCTCCTCTTTGTCTGAATGGTGTAGCTCCAAGCCTTGAACTTTGATTCCAAACTCAATGGGAAAGTTTACTTAACACATTTGTTTGCTCATTGGAAGTGCTAGCTTGAAGAAAAATTGCAACAAATTTTCTTCTTGGAGAGGGAGGCTCACGGCATTGAGGGTTTGTGAGAGAGAGAGTTTTATTTTTTGTGTTAAGTGTAAAAGGTGAAATGATTTTCCAAAAATCAAAAACATATACCAAATCTCAAAGTTTGGTAAAGGTCATTCAACTTTTAAAATAAAATAAGGAAGTGTAATATACAAGTCATCACCAACCAACAACTTCCACTAGCTAAAAGTGATGAAGTTGACTTGTGATGTGACTTGATGTGGGTCCCACTTTAATTCAAAATCCGAGTGGACCCGCAAACACATTCTGGGCTCGGGTTCGTTAATTACAAATTAACGAATTTTTCGTTGCGACTTAATTAAATCAAATTTAATTAAATAATAATGTATCGATATGTTGGCATAAATCCGGTCGTCGGACTATCCGAATACGTGCGTACCTCGTACCACATTCTTACCGATTTACAAGACATGGTTGCCTTCTAGCAAAGCGTCGTGCCTACCCAATTCTCCAGAAATATTCTTTAAGGAATATATAATCTTTGTCAGGCGTAGTATACGTAGTATTGAGTATTGCGATCCAGTATCAGATGTCACATGCAAGGCCTAAGGCTGGAATAGTGTCTGCCCCGTACGAAGCATATATCGGATCACAAGCAACTAGTCTCTTTAATCGAATAATCATGATCTTGTCATATTATCCTGATAGTTGCAACATAATAGAGTACTAGTTCTGTATCCCTGCGTGATCATCATCTCCATATGACTGAAGTGATACTTCTATCTTGACATCACACCCAATACACTACGATTCTCAATAAACCAAGAAGAGGCGTACACAGAACCTGTTAAAGCCCCGGACGACCAAAACCAAAGCGTATTGATTGTCGCAAGTATTAGCGATGCAAGTCTCAGGTTAAGACAAAATACACCTACCCTGATTCGGATTCCCATAGACACATAGTCATACTACCAATGGGATTCTGAGGGGTCTATCCAGAGCGAAGCTGTTTCCGTACCATCGGCAAACACAACCTCCTATCATACTTGCATAAGTATCCAATACTTAAATATATGAGAACTATGTTGTTACGCTTCCACAACACGCACAAGTGCAATACTAGTCTATTCTGCATTATCGATGTACAGTCTCGATAATACAACGACTAGGTATATTTAATGATTAAACCTTTGTGGATTGATATTGTCTTAAATCTTATAATCCGGAACTAATCACAATGACTTTTATCATTTATATATTCAAGTAATCTAATTACAAAATGATAAAATAGCAATTTCCTTTGTCACATAGTTAATTTGTACAAAAACCACAATGTCTTTTACAAATAGTGACGCTATGGGTCATAATTGTCCAATAATCTCCCACTTGGCCTATAGACAGTCACTCAAGTATCTAACACCTGAACTATGTACATGTCGCTCAAACTTTTGCTGAGGAATAGATTTCTTCAGCGGATCTGTAATGTTATCATCTGATACGACCTTTTCGATCTTCACATCGCCACGATGTATGATCTCACGAATCAGATGGAAACGTTTAAGAACATGCTTGGATCGTTGATGAGACCGCGGTTCATTAGCCTGCGCTATAGCCCCGTTATTGTCACAATACAATGGAACATGTTCAGCTGCTAACGGAACTACTCCTAATCCAATTAGGAATTTACGGATCCAAACTGCCTCTTTTGCTGCTTCAGCTGCAGCAATATATTCCGCTTCTGTTGTTGAATCGGCAACAGTCTCTTGCTTGGAAGATTTCCAGCTTACTACTTCATTGTTCAAACAAAATATGTACCCAGATTGTGACTTACAGTCGTCTTTATCGGTTTGGAAACTTACATCGGTAAACCTAGATACCTCAAGTTCTCCATCTCCATAGATTAAGAACGCATCCCTAGTTCGTCTAAGATACTTAAGGATGTTCTTAACCGCAACCCAGTGACCATCACCTGGATCGGCCTGATAGCGACTACACATGCTCAAAGCATAGGAGACATCAGGTCAACTACATATCATGGCATACATAATCGATCCGACTGTAGAAGCGAACGAGATCCGACTCATGTTGTCTCTCACTCGTCTTGAGTTTTAGGACACATGTCCTTAGATAGAGTGATGCCATGTGACACTAGCAACAGTCCCCTCTTAGACTGTTTCATGTTGAATCTCTTCAACACTTTGTCAATGTACGTGCTCTGGGAGAGTCCAAGAAGCTTTCTAGATCTATCCCGATAGATCTTTATTCCCAGAATAATGGCTGCTTCTCCCAGATCTTTCATGGAGAATTTTAATGAAAGTTAAGCTTTCACCGATTATAGCATGGGAATGTCATTGCCCATAAGCAATACATCATCAATATAAAGGACAATAAATGTCAGTGCGCTCCCACTAACCTTCTTATATACACAAGGATCATCCTCGTTTTGAACGAAGTCATATTCTTTTATGATCTCATCAAAATGTTGGTTCAAAAACCTTGTTTGCTTGTTTTGGTACGACAAAACCGTCAGGCTGTTGCATATAAACATACTCCAAAAGGTTTATGTTAAGGAAAGCGGTTTTGACGTCCATCTGCCATATTTCGTAATCCAAATATGCAGCAATAGCAAGCATTATCCAAATGGATTTAATCATGGCAACATGTGAAAAAGTTTCATCGTAATCGACACCATGTCGTTGACGATACCCTTTCGCTACAAGCCTAGCTTTGTACGTTTGTATGTTGCCATCCATGTTAGTCTTCTTCTTAAAGACCCATTTGCAACCAATAGGCTTTACGCCTTCTGGTGCATCAACCAGTGTCCAAACTTGGTTGGTGTACATGAAATCCATTTCGGATTTCATGGCATCTTGCCATAAACCGGAGTCGATACCTTGTATCGCTTCCTTATACGTAGCCGGTTCATCTTCCTCAATAAGATTAATATCCACATGAGGTGAGATCAGAAACCCATACCTCTCAGGTTGTTTTATGACTCTCTCTGACCTACGCTGTTCTTGTGTATTCGAAGATTGTCGTACAGTCTCATCCCTGATGAACTGTTCGTGTTCCGTTAAGGAATCGGTGCCAGGAAAAGTATCACTCCGTTAAGGAATCGTTATGTGTTTCAAAAATGACCCAATCATACCCTTATGACCGGATCTTTTGAACCGGGGGAAGGAGAATGTCAAAGTTATTTGATCCACACATAATATTGTAAAGACTTCAAGTCTAAGAACTAGTTATACAATAGATATATGAAAGTTCTCACATACACATGGTATAAACACTCTATGTGAAAACTTTCGGCGGTCAGTTCGATGGACACGAGCAACTCATGCATCCATGTGATACACCAAGCGGACGGATCTCCGCTAGTAGCCTATGAGATCGGCTACCCCACTTAAGGGCGGATCATATCATCATGCTAGTCTCTCCACTTTATGAACGCCCAGATTATTCACAAAACTATGACTAGAAACGTTTAAGAGTAATGATTCTCATAAGGCGTGGAAGCCATCATCTTATCACTCCAAGGGTTTTATTACAGTGTTTGATGATTCATATAAGTTATGTAAGACACGTATAATAAAGATTGCCATTTTATTAATTAATGAAAATATTACAAATACATGTACATATAGCCCATTCACAAGTTGGGTATAGGGCATATCCATAACAGAGTCGTTCAGTGTTTATTAAATAGACACCTACATGTCTATACGAGTCTCCCGAGACTCATGGTTCATTGGGATAAACCATTAGACCAAGTCACGATATACGACATGTACTGGTCTCAGCGGATTTTACTAACTGACCCGTGTTAGTAAATCTTGACCATAAACTTTATTTAGTAATATACAACTTATAGTGACGCTTCCCAATGTTAATTACAAACTATGTTGTAAATGCGCACTACGTTGTAAATCTCAGGGTCTTTGTCTAATATACATGTATCACTAAATCAGATTTAGTTTCAATCTAATCATAATTAGATATCTAATCGTAATTAGATCGAATATGTATATAAAAGACAAGAGGTGCTACCATTAAATAAGTAATATTATGGAAAAAAACATTGATCGTATTCATGAATCGGACATAAATACGATCCGGATTAGCACTCTGAGCATCAACCCTAAAAATTTCTCCCACTTGCTCTAGTGCCAATCAACGGTATCATATACACATGTCAATGTGTATCACATACTCATGGCCCTCAAGAGCTCACCTAACACTCAAAAGGTAGGCTACAACAAGTAAGCATGCTATTATAAATTGAGTATGTCCAACAAACCCAATTGTTCTCCTTAGCCAACATCATTCATATTTTGTAGAACCCAACTTCTACATCAATAAGACTCAGATGCGACATCAATATTATGCTACAGCTACTGAGTTATTTATGTATTTAGGGATCAAATCCAAATACTATGCAGACAACCGCAAACACAACACTAATATCAAAACTTCTAATCTATAAGGTCACTATGCAACTTTAGAAGTCAATACTTCATAAGTTTCAATGAATTCCACTAATACAGTAGAATCAACCATGACATTCCAACTGTATCTTTTCTGACTTTATATGACAAAGACCATCTAATGTCATAATTAGACTCAAAACTAATTTGACCTTAATGGTTGCGGATTATATTCTCCATGAATAAGAAACTTGTTCTTAATATCTCAAGGATAATAAAGAACATGTTTCAAGACACATCCTATGGTCTGCAGCATATCAAAATAACTCGTAACAATTACAATTAAATTGATATCATTAATCGTACATAATACATTATTCATTATGCATCATCCTATAATGCATAAGATTGATTAGACATTCTAATCAATTTCTCTTTCGAAAGAGAGATCATCATTTACGAAAGATAAATACTATATATAAAAGACACACTAACTGTCAAACAGTTATACTAACTGTCACACAGATAGTCTTACTGTGTCCTTATTAGATCATATCTAATGCACGAAAAATGGGAGTATCTCATAAGTCTCTTGTTTTATATCATATATAAAACTTTATATCAAATATAACAGAGACTACTTCTATTGTTTTCACGGAGAAAAGAAGACTTAGGTAAACCTTTTTACCTCACAAACATCTCATTATTACATTAATAATGATAATATCGTTAGGATATATAACACTAGAATGAAATTTTTACGCTCCCACTAACCCTACTATCAAATATGTATTCTCTCTACTTTGATAAAATCAAACAATCTGACTGTATCAAAATTGGAGAACACAGATTTTCGGAAAGCTTATTTGAGTCTACAATAGGCTTTATAAGCTAGTATATCAAACTGTGATCTTAGCAGAATACAAACTCTGGGGCCATTCTAGAATGAACTCTTCAAACAAAGAAACCACAACGGACCTCTCATTCGAAGAAAACATTCAGGAACGCCACTTTGCATTATTTAGCCAAAATACATTGTTTAATATCATCATTAACCAATAAATCTTTAATTGTTCAATTAGTGCGACTTGAGAAAAGTTTTCTCAAAATCTACAATAGATCACTGAGTATAACTTTTCTCACTGTCATACTATAAAGGTCAAACCTTTATCAAGCTCACTTTGCTTTTGCGCAACCCAACAATGTCATGGTTGTCGAACATCATAGGCATAGCGGTAAACCCCGCTTCACTCCTACAGATGGCGACTCCACTGGGGATAGAGAATCGGCCCCAAACCAATGCCTTGTAGTGTATGTGGCTTTAGCTTTGGTTAACCAAGTCTCATATATTTTGCATACCCTTCTTACCCCGATGGCGTCATGCATCGTGAAGTCACTTTCACTCAAGGTGGTGGATCGTTACGTGATGATAACCATCACTCGTTGGCACGTACCTTAGGGTATAAAAAAGGCGTGCTCACTTGGTCGCTCGAACCCTTGAGTGGGGAGACCTAGTTGTGTGCAACCCTTCGCCGATGAGAGCCTTATCGATACCCTTGTAAGCCCATTTACGAACCATAGTTATGTGTCATATAGAAGCTACCCTCATGCTTGTGTTTGGGCCTATTTTCATTTGGATCCATTTGGGCTTCTCGTCATAGGGTACGAACTTGTTGGGCCACTTAAACTGTAACGAGTTTATATCTTATGATGATTGGGCCAAAAGTTTTCACAGTGACGTTGGGCCACCTTGTGTTTGGGCCCCCTATCATTTGAAGTTATTTAGCCACCTTATCACAAAAGTGTAAACCTGTTGGGACTTTTCAACTGGGACAAGTTTAAACCTCGCGATAATCTGATTGAACGCTTTAAAATGATAACGGGCCAACTTGTATGAAAACCTTGATGGGCTTAGAAGGTCCAAACATGATCCGAATATGCCAGATGCATGAGTCCGATATCCGTACTGGCTTTCATCTAGGAAGGGTACACCTTATTATGGCATATTTGTATACTTTTGGATATCTCCAAGTCCGTCTCCGCCACAACCGTGATTACCGAGGGCCCAATTCATCATTTCTAGACAATGGCATGATCCCCATAATAGGCTTAGTCAATCTTGTAAATGGGCGGTCTTTGGCTTTTTCTGATGAAAAGGGACTGAGGTAGCCAAGGTTCACCCCTGTAGCGTATGAGTGAACATTTTTGTGTACCCCACATTGGTGCATAAAATGAGTCATACCTAGGGCAGAAATGGACTTACCACGGGTGTGGGAGGAATAAAGTCGGAAGGGTATATGTTGTTTTGATAACCACATGCATCTTATGCATCTCATGCATCGTATTCATACACGCATCATGCTAACCCCTTGTTTTAAAAGCCATCATAGATATCCGTTGGGTTAGAGAAGAAGGAAGACTTGTCAAAAAGAGGTTAGCAAGCATGGATGCGTCAGGCAGCGAAGGTTCCCGCATGGATCAATTGGAGACCAAAATCACCAAAATTACTAAGCAACTACAAGCTTTAACCAATGCTATGGCCAACCTGACAGTACCTCGCACAGTGGGAATAGAAAACAACGGGGATTGAAGGTGAGAGGAGCCACCGAATAGGGTAAGCGAAGAAATCCTTATTTTTGATGATGACATGGCTGAGTATGCCACGAGAAGGATAGCCGGGCCTCATGAAGAGTTACAGAAACTTAAAGAACAAGTAGAGTCAGTTACCTGTAAGATGAAGGGAAAACATGAAGACCTATTAGACTAAGATGTGATGACTTTCGAAGAACAGCTGCCTCCCCAGTTTAAGATGTCTGACATGTTGAGTTTCAATCAAGTCCCAAGGATCACAAACATGCATAAAAACGAGTTGAATACACAAAGGAGTAAGGCGGAATTCATACTCACATTGATGGGTTTTGATGAAATGAAGAATACAAGCCTTCAAGCTCCCTCCATAAGCTCGGCAATAGCTTCCTCATGCAGTGGACTGCTCGGTTGGTGACTGGTTTGATGCTCCAATAATCGGCCATTGATGACTCCATTGAAGCTTCAAGCTTCAAGCTTTCCAAGCTCACAAATTCGTTTCCCTATCACCATAATATAACCCATGTGTGTGCTAGCACTACTCTTCTTCATTTGCTTCTCAAAATTTCGGTCAAACCAGAATTTTTGGAGAAGAAATCGGCAGTGAAACCGTGAGAGGGAGAAGAGAGAAAGATGAAGGGTTTTTTGGCTCCAAAAGCCTAAAACCGTGAATCACACCCACAAGAGAGAGAAAAGTGATGCTTTTTATATATCATTTTATTTTTCTTTATTTACCAAGTAATATAAAATAAAAGGATATACAAAACTTTAATTAAAAAGTCAAAAAGCAAAAAGCAAAAGCTTTCAACTTTTCACCCATCACTTCTACTTTTTAACATCAAGTCACTTCACTTTAATAAAGTGACAACATATCATATCACATCACTCAAAGTGACAAGTGATTTGACAATTGACGCGACTAGTGATTTGACGCTTGATGTGACTTGCGTGCCGCGCTCGAATTCGAAATGCGAATGCGCTCGCAATCAATCTCGGGCTCGGGTTCACTAATTCCAAATTAACGAATTTTCCGTCGCGTCGTAATTAAATGATTACGCCTAGCGAAATCACTATTCACGTCGCTAACGAATTAATTCTAAATTAATTCGTTCGCCCGAATTAAAATCTAATTTTAATTCCGTGTCGAAATCTAATTTTGTTATAATATATCGAATATATTATTTTATCGATTAATTCCAAATTAATCGTTCTCTCTCTTTTATTAATATTTTATCCCAGATAAAATATCTCCGCAATTAATCCCAGATTAATTTTCTCTCTCTTCCAATTAATCCCAGATTAATTAAAGTGCGAGTTATACATCATCGGTGAATCTTCAGGAAGCGACCCATGAGATCTCCGGATATGTTGGCAGTAAATACGGTCTTCGGATTATCCGAACACGTAAGTACCTCGTACTACGTTTATACCGATTTACAAGACAAGGTTGGCTTCTAGGAAAGCGCCATGCCTACCCAATTCTCCAGAAATATTCTTACAGGAATATATAGATCTGTATCAAGCGTAGTATACCGTAGTATTGTGTATATCGGCCCAGTATCGGATAGTCACGTGCTAGGGCTGGGGCTGGATAAGTGTCTACCCCGTCCGAAGCACATGTCGGATGTCTGGTAACTAGTCTCTATAATCGGATATGCATGACCTAGTCATAACATCCCGATGGTTGCGCAACACTTAAGAGCACTAGTACCGTATCCTGCGTGACATCATCTCCAATATGACTGAAGTGATACTTCCGTCTTGACATCACACCCAATACACTACGACTCTCTGATAAACCCAGAAGTGGAGTACGCAGAACCGGTTAAAGCCCTGTACCACCAAGACCAAAGTCTATCGATTATCGTAAGTATTAGCGATGTAAGTCTCAGGTTAAGACTATACACACCTACCTTGATTTCGGTCTCCCATAGACACATAGTCATAATACCAATGGGATTCCGAGGGGTCTATCCAGAGCGAAGCTGTTTCCCGTACCATCGGTGAAACACGACCTCCTATCGCACTTGCATAAGTATCCAATACTTATATATATGAGAACTATGCCGTTGTGCCCTCACAACGCGCACAAGTGCAATACTAGCCTATTCCGCATTATTGATGTCATGTCTCGATAATACTCCGGCTAGGGATATTTAATGATTAATCCTTCGTGGACTGATACTGTCTCATATCATCTCAATCCAGGAACTAATCATATGGACCTCTCTTCATTTATACATTTATGGTGATTTAATTACAAATGATGAGAGTGCAATTTCCTTGTCACATAGTTAATTTGTACAACAACACCATGATCTGTACAAATATTGACGTTATGGGTCATATTATCCAACAATCTCCCACTTGGCACATAGCCAGTCACTCGAGTGTCTAACACCCGAACTATGTACGGTTCGCTCAAATTGCTGAGAAAAGATTTTCGTCAGCGGATTTGTTTAATTATCGTCTGACGCGATTTACACGATCATTACATCACCACGATGTATGATCCGAACGAATCAGATGATATAGAAGTATATATCTGGATCGTCGATGAGACCTTTAATTCCTTAGACTGTGCTGACGCCTAGCTCAGCTGCTAAAAGAACTATATCTAATCTAATTAGATTTATTTTCTATCCAAATGGCTTCTATTGCTGCCTCAGCTGCAGCAATAATCCGCATTTGTTGTTTATTCGGCAACAGTTATCTTGCTCGGAAGATTTCCAGCTCACTGTCCCAGTGTTCAAACTTTATAGTACCGCAGTATTTACCGGTTTGGAAACTTGCAGCAGTGATCCTAGTCACTTCAAGTTCTCCATCTCCATAGTTTAAGACAACATCTTTAGTTCTCTCAGATACTAACAGATGTTCTTAATCTTCAATCCAGTGACTATCACTTGGATTGACCCGATTGTGACTCCATATGCTCGAAGCGTATGAGACACCAATACAAGTACACTTTAAATGTACAATTTCCAGAGTGTTAACAACTCCAAATCTATCCCTGTAGATCTTTATTCCTTGAATAAAGGTTGTTACTCCCCAGAATTCTACGAAGAATTTCTTATGAAAGCCAAGCTTTCACCGATTTCTTTATGGGAATTTCATTATCAGTGCTCTCCCACTAACCTCCTTATATATACAAGAATTATTTCGTTTTGAGTCAAATCATAAACCATTATGATTATTTCAAAACGTCAGTTCGAAGAACCTTATGCTTGTTTCAATCCAAACATGGATCGAATAACCCGCAAACCTTGTTTGTCGGTTATACAAAATCGTCAGGATGTTGTAAGCATCCTCCAAAAGGTTTCCTTTTCAGGAAAGCGATTTTGATCTGCAACTGACACATTTCATAAATGAAATATGCAGTTATCAACAAGCATCTTCAAAATGGATTTACCATGGCAACAGGTAAAAGGTTGAACCGTTATTAACACAATGTTGATAACGATACCTTTCCGTCAAAAGCCCAGCTTTGTACGTTGGTATGTTGCCTTCCATGTATGTCTTCCTTGAAGACGTTTAATGTACCAATAGGCACAATGCCTTGTGGTACAACAACTAGTATCCAAAATAGTTGTTATACATGGAATCCATTTCGGACTCATGGCACTTTGCCATAATAGGGAGTCGATACCTTGTATCACTTCCTCAAAACGTAGTCGGTGGATGTACCTTCATAAGATTGACATCTTTATGAGGTTAGATCAGAAACCAATACCCTAGGTCATTTTCTGACTCTATTCGATCTACTCAGTTCTTGTGTATTCGAAGATTAATGGTACAGATTCATCATTGATGAACTATTTGTGTTCCATTAAGGACTTCGTGCCTTGAACAGTATTACTCCGATTTTCATCGAGTATCACTATCCTCCCACTGACCACTGCATATCGGTATTCCTCTCAGGAAAAACCGCATGGTGAGCAACAATCACATTGTTCTCATGTGAGATTTACAAGTACTATACTTAAGGTTTCCCTTAGGATAACCTATATAGGCACTGTTCCAATTTGGGTCGAAGTTTGGTATCATCCAAACATATGCCTAGCATCCCAAATGGTCAGGAATGAGAAACCTCGTTTCTTCCCTGTTCATATCCTATATGACATCTGTCAAACAGATTTATATGGAACCTTATTCTAAATAAGTTATAGCACTGTTAAAACTTATCCGTTGAAGGAAATAATAGCTCAGAGCGACTCATGATTAGCCTTATCATGTCTAACATGATTCGGTTAATCCGTTCGGACACACCGTCACTTTGACGTGTTCCGGGAGGAGTCCTCATTTGAAAGAATACTATACTCTTTCATGTATTTAAGAAACTTATTGCTTAAGTATTTTCCATTACGGTCTTACCGTGACGGTATAATACTATAGCCGATCTGTTTGTCTATTTCGTGTCGAAACTCTAAAAGTTTCTGATTTGTGTTCTTCAAAAGAAACACATAACCATAACGTGATGCCACATCCGTTAAGGTCACGAAATATTCATGTTCACATCTAGCCTAGCTAGATATGGGCCCACTAACTTCACCATGAATAGGGCTAACAGATCGGTGGCCCTTTTACTATTACCAAGTAAATAGTATTTTAGGTACTTTACCTAATAAACTAGATTCGCAGACCTTATTTGAATAGTCAAATCAGTCCTAGTACCCACTCTTCAAAAGTGTGGATATACGAGTCTAATTAAATTGTGTCCTAGACAACAATGCCACAAATAAGTCTCTATTGATCAAATCAATTTGAGCTATTTATTTGTCATTTTATATGTTTGAGATTTTATTTATATTCAAAATATAAATTCTGTTATTTACATCTAATGTATTTATCTCAGTATCATCTTTATATAATAAAACACTTAGTGTTCTATAATATAAAGGTTTTATCCGCAACGGATTAAACACTGATATAGAGATAATGTCTCTAGTCAAACTAGTTACATTATAACAGTTCCTAATTCAAGTACATACCTGAAGGGTAGTTCCTAAACTTAGGTATCTACGGTCGAAACAGCGACTTTCATCCCGTTTCCTATTCGCAGAGAAATCTCAGCTTGAAGTCAGTATCCTGCTCAAAGCAGATTCTGAACATCAATACATATATTTTATGTACCACACTAAGTATTTAAAATCTAATTTCAATACTAGCTGTGAACATAACTAAGACAAACATTTTCAAAGTAAGAGCCTTGCCCTTTCTTTAATTCCTTCGTGTCTGCCATATCCAAATGGTAGTCACTTTGGGATATGTCAATTATCCTTTTCAATATTTCAGAAACCTTAGGCCAAGCCTTGGGTTTTTAGAATATCGAAACGATGTGCACCTCGTGCTACATGCCCAATTGCAAACTTTGACTTTATCTCCTCTAGAATAGTCAATTAATTCTCCAAGAATTATAAATTGCAATTTTAATACTTCTTAAATCTAAAATTAGATTTATGACCTGCATATTAAATTAAGCATTAAAGTCATCATCACATAAATCTTCCAAAGATTTTATGCTCTACTTATTTTGCTTAATTTCGGGCTTAAGATATAATAAGTTATTTTATCAAATAAAGTAACCTATTATTTATTCCCAATTTGAAAATTAAATCATTTAAAATATTTTAATCCCAGATTATATTTTAAATATCCAACTTTTCAATTTTATCTTGATTACAATAGTCCAACTATTTAATTAACGATTAGTGGTACTATACAAATTATAATGATTATAATAGTCCAACTATATAATCAAATATAATCCAAATTAATTAACCTCAATTACATTGATTATTATAATCCAATTATAAAATCAACTATAAACTGAAATTAATTAATTCAAATATATTGATTGATATAATCCAATTATATATAATCAAGTATAATACAGTCCAACTGTTTATTAAAACAACAATTTAAATATTAGTCTAACTAACATTTAATCTAATGACAAAATAATTTAAATGAGCGCGTATGGCGAGTAATTGAACGAGTATTGCAAATTCAATTCTTGCCTCCCACTATTTTTCGTCGAGCCTCTAACCCTCTGTCGAGTACTCGGGAAACCGTGTTTCCTAGTGGGCTAGGATCCCGTTAAATATCACACAATCTTGACTTTGGCCAACAAATTGTATGATAATTAACTAGGTAGATCTCGAAGATCAATTGGATCTCATCCAACTCCTAGATCCAGTAGGTGGACATCCAAGTCCCAAACATATATCTTATATATGCCTATACATCGAATGTATACCCTAACCTTTTTCCTCTGAATCAACTAGGCCTTGGCTTTGGCACAACAAACCTAGTGATCCCAGTCAAGCGCGGACCCATTGACATGGAAGCTTCGTAATCAATGTCAATGGACAAGAAGTGGTCTTGACTTTGGCCAACAAACCACAACTTGGACACGACACCGATATGGAACAAAGCCTCGTGATTAAAACACATCTTTGACGGACAAGGGCTTGACTTTGGCCAACAACCCCTGCCAATCTCGGATCTTGAGTAAGAATCACTCAATGGAAGGAAAATAAACGCTTGATATTTAACGAGGGTTTTTCGCGTGCAAATTGATAACCAATTTATTATCTATGTTAAGGTCTCATCATCATACACCCTTAAACATGCATTCTAAACACATAATAAAGCGCATATGATAAAATAATAATGATATGCGGATGGATATTTTACATTGATCCTAGATCAAATCTCTCTCTTTCTCTCTCCCGCTAGCACTTGTATTACTTCTACCCGTTACACTACACTTCTAAAGAAACCTCATTTACATGGAGGGGAATAGGTGAGAAGAGAATACAAAGAAATAGGAGATAAGGCTGGACACGCAGGTCCAATTTAATAAATCAAATTTATTACAACAATTTCTAAAATTGCCCCACCCGGCTAATATCCATCCGATATACATTATTCAAACATCACAACCATGTATTCATACAAGCATGTTATCAATCAATCTAATCAAATTAATTAATCTTGATAATTAGTGATCATCCAATGTTCAAACAAAGATTTGATTTTGTTCGAGTCAAACTCGTATTGCGAACACGTACTCAAAGTACGATTTCTACGAATTAAATTAAATTACATAATTGTAGGCACTGCATTTTTACACATAAGTCCCTATGATGAGTCTCATTTTGGAGACACTACCTTTTAAGTCACGGAGGTCACGGGAAACGGACATCGGAAGGGGAAATTCAGAATAAATAAGGTTCACTGTTTTCGTTGGTGATGCGTTCGTTACTTCGTTCGAACGTCAGGCAGATTGCGGACGTTCGTGCCATGTTCGAGTAAGCGTTCGAACGGTGTCGGTAATTCTGGTTTTGCTGCTAGCCTCACATCCAGCCCAATTAGCCCCCCAAAGCCCATAAAACACATCCCAATTTAAATAAATAAATATTAATTAAAACATTAACTAAATAAGATAATAATTAAATTAATTAAATAATTGAATAAAACATATACCAAACATAAAATAAACAATTACCAACTTAAACTAAAATCATGCCTAAATTAAACAAATCACATACTAAATCAAAATATAATCATACCAAGTTAAAATCAATCAACCAATATATTATTCCTAACTTAAAATATTGTATTCCTAAACCAAGCCAATCAAATATTCAACCTTCCCTATCTAGCCAAGATTTGTCCCCCCTTCAATCTTTGACTTCCCTTAACCAAACCAAATCAAATCCCTCTTTAATTAGCCAAATCCCTTTCCTTGTCAAGCCCAACCCTTTGCCTATAAAAAGAACCTTTCACCAACCTTCTCAACCCTAGTCCCTAGTCCCTAGCTCATACACAACACACAAGAAAATTACAGGAAGAAGACACCCAAAAAAACAGTAAGCAAAAGATAAAGAGGAAACGGCAGCGAAACCACAAGGAAACAATAGCAAAAGACGGAGAACGACGACTCAAAACAGTAAGACAACGAACGAGAACATTGAACCAGTGAACCGGGAGAGTTGCGGAGCATCCACCCTTCCGACGATCGTGTACCGTACATCCGAGAGGTGATTTAAAAGGTTAGACCTGAGGGTACCTTTTCATTAGTTTATATTCGTTTTTGTTATTATTATTGAATTCTATTCGCATGAGAGTCGTTTATGGATGCATGTTGTGGCTTGAATGAAATGGAAGAGTGTCGTCTCTTGTGGTATATAGGATGGAAACCCATACGTAAATTCTGTAGCCGAATCCGAATGGACGGTAGTGCGGTCTGTACTTGGGATACAACTCCACGTACCACTTGAGTAAACGGCACCTTCTCTTGCTTTGCGTTGCTTTGGTTTATTTATTTCTTGTCATTTAAATTCTGCATGTTGTTCATTCCCGTATGACTCAATCGAGCGCATGGGCTTAGTAAGTGGAATGAAAGATCCCCTATGGGGAGGGGTTAAAGCCCTTTACCACAATGCTTTGCCGCGCCGGTTGATGTGTGTTCGGTTGGATGCAAGACACGTTCAATCGGACATACTTAGAATAATATGATTGTCTTTATGTTTGTATGCATGATGTGATGTGACGCGCATGGGCTTAGTATGTTGGTCTAAATGTCCTCTCTTTGAGAGATCAAGAGCCCCAAAAGGCCACCTTTACGGCAGTACTTCGCCGCGCCCCTTTATTTTGTTGTTTATGTATTGCGTCTCATTTCATGCATCAGGTATGTTCCCGTTCGAACACGTTTACGAATGCAACTCGAACGCGCATGCATTTTTGCCTTATCATGCATCAGGTCTCATTTCCGTTCGAACGCGTTTACGAATGCCATACGAACGTGAGCATTCTGTTTCATTTCCGTTCGAACGCGTTCACAAACGCCACACGAATGAGAGCATTCTATTTCATTTCCGTTCGAACGCGTTATCAAACGCCAAACGAACGCGAACCTTCTGTTTACCGTTCGAACGCGTTTACGAACGCTACACGAACGCACACGCACCTTCTTAGTTTCATAATGTATCGGGTCTGGTTCCGTTCGAACGCGTTCTCGGACGCTATACGAACACGAACCTTCTGTTTACCGTTCGAACGCGTTTACGAACGCTACACGAACGCGAACCCACTGAACTGAGTCTCATTTCATGCATCAGGTCTGTTCCCGTTCGAACGCGTTTACGAACGCAACTCGAACGCGCATGCATTTTTGCCTTATCATGCATCAGGTCTCATTTCCGTTCGAACGCGTTTACGAACGCCATACGAACGTGAGCATTCTGTTTCATTTCCGTTCGAACCCATTCACAAACGCCACACGAACGAGAGCATTCTGTTTCATTTCTGTTCGAACGCGTTATCAAACGCCATATGAACGCGAACCTTCTTTTTACCGTTCGAACGCGTTTACGAACGCTACACGAACGCACACGCACCTTCTTAGTTTCATAATGTATCGGGTCTGGTTCCGTTCGAACGTGTTCTCGGACGCTATACGAACGAGAACCTTCTGTTTACCGTTCGAACGCGTTTACGAACGCTACACGAACGCGAACCCACTGAACTGAGTCTGTCTTATCATATTCATGCATAATTGCCTCTTGGTTGATCTTTCTTGTGTTATATAGCCAACCGTATTATTTGTATTCCTGCATTTATCCATTCTATGTGTTCTTGGGATTGTATTCAAGCATGATTAGGCTGTTAGCATGTTATTTGGTTAATAGGTTCATGAGATAGTACTCAAGCATGATTATGATGTTCATAGTTTTCCATATCCTGTGATTGAAATATGTTCATGAGATTGCCATGTGATGTTGCATGTTGTGATGAATTTGTTGATGTATGCATGTGAATCTAGAAGCATGATATTATTGGAAATAAGTGTTACTTAGACTTGATTAAATTATTACATAAATCCTTTGATTACAAGTGACATGAGTAAGAGACCATTCCGAACCCAACGGTTTGAGGTCTTCCCTTGCGAGGGGTGAGTGCGGCCTTAAATCTTTGTCCCGGTTCACACCGGGTGGCGACTCCATGTTATTTAGTACTTCCCAACTAGTGCCGCGAGCCTAGGAACGGCATCGCCCAGGTTCTGTGTTCCCACAGTCTGGCGACTCCACTGGGGATATGAGAATTGGCCCCGAAATATTGTCTTGTAATGAGTGGATTTATGTTTTAATTGGCCATGTCTATAGTGGATAAGTGAGGGTTTAATCAATGGCACTTTGAGGCTAGGTAATGGTTTGGTGTCTTCCTTCACTCACTACCTTTCTAGAAGAAAAAGCTGTGAGGACACCTAGATAGCCATCTACTCGTAGCCTATTGTGATGGACTAATTTGGAGGACTCGTTGTTTATTCCTGACAACAAGCGATAAGAGCCTAAGAGGCTTGGGTATTTAAGTGAGCCTCGCTCCACCTTCCCTCTGGGGGATCTACAACGGGAAATCCATTTGACAGTCCGTCACACACCATAGCTCATTGGCACGTACCTTAGTGTATAAAAAAGGGTGCGCCCACTTGGTTGCTCGAACCCTTGAGTGGGGAGACCTAGTTGTGGGCCATCCTTCGCCAGTGAGAGCCTTTGTCTATACTCTTACTAACCCACCCATAGACCGGGTTGGCTAAAGTAACAATTATTTCCATGGATATTGCTTGTGGACCATCCTCATTTGGATGCAAAAAGTGAGCCTCGCTCCACCTTCCCTCTGGGGGATCTACAACGGGAAATCCATTTGACAGTCCGTCACACACCATAGCTCATTGGCACGTACCTTAGTGTATAAAAAAGGGTGCGCCCACTTGGTTGCTCGAACCCTTGAGTGGGGAGACCTAGTTGTGGGCCATCCTTCGCCAGTGAGAGCCTTTGTCTATACTCTTACTAACCCACCCATAGACCGGGTTGGCTAAAGTAACAATTATTTCCATGGATATTGCTTGTGGACCATCCTCATTTGGATGCAGTTGGACTATTGTCAAAAATGCGGGCTTGCTGGGCCATTTAAACTGGGGCAAGTTCGTACCTTATGACTATTAGGCCCAAAGCTTCTGAAATGTTGATGGGCCATACTGTAGAAATTATTACGTTTGCATTATCTTCATTATATGTTTGTGTTTAGGAACATTATCATTTGGATACGGTTGGACTTCTTGCCATGAGATGTGAACTTGTTGGGCCATTTAAACTGGGACGAGTTCACTCCTATGACAGTTAGCCCAAAAGCTTCTGAAATGATGATGGGCCGATTTGTGTGAGAATTTTAATGAGTTGATATATTCCTTGTATCATATGCATCTCATGCACCCCATGCATACATACATCATGTTAACCCTTGTGTTCTGAAAGCCATCATAGATACATGTTGGTTAGGGAAGAGGACAGACTTGTCAAAAGACCAAGCAGCCACCCAGAGTACTGGCAGAAGACCTAGCCCAACGGGATAGGAAACCCAATCATGCATGCATGCATACACGTAAAATATTTGCATCCTTTTTGTGTTTGTTCTGTTTTGTAATAACAGGTTTCAAAAGAAAAAAAAAAGAAGAAAGCGTCAAAAGACAAACCAATCAAGAACATCGACAGTACTGTATCAGTCTGGGGGCGAGGCCCATATCAGTATCAGTCTTGGGGCGAGGCCCATATCAGTATCAGTCTGGGGGCGAGGCCCATATCAGCTGTATCAGTCTGGGGGCGAGGCCCATATCAATATCAGTTTAGGGCGAAGCCCACATCATTCTGCGGCCGAGGCCCACATCAGCAGAATTTTGGAATAGATCCAGGGAATGAATCCCAGGGCCGATGCCCACATCAGCATAATTTTGGAATGAATCCAGGGAATGAATCCCAGGGTCGAGGCCCACATCAGCAGAATTTTGGAATGAATCCAGGAAATGAATCACAGGGCCGAGGCCCACATCAGCATAATTTTGGAATGAATCCAGGGAATGAATCCCAGGGTTGAGGCCCACATCAGCAGAATTTTGGAATGAATCCCAGGGCCGAGGCCCGCATCAGCAGAATTTTGGAATGAATCCGAGGGTCGAGACCCACATCAGCATCAATCTAGGGGCGAAGCCCATGTCAGTAGCAGTTGGGGCCGAGGCCCACTTCAGCAATTAGTTTTGGGGATGAGTCCCGAGGGTCGAGGCCCACATCAGCATCAATCTGGGGGCGAAGCCCATGTCAGTAGCAGTTGGGGCCGAGGCCCACTTCAGCAATCAGTTTTAGGGATGAGTCCCGAGGGTCGAGGCCCACATCAGCATCAATCTGGGGGCGAGGCCCATGTCAGTAGCAGTTGGGGCCGAGGCCCACTTCAACATCAGTTTTGGGGATGAGTCCCAGGGTCGAGGCCCACATCAAACACAGTTTGGGAATGAGTCCCAGGGTCGAGGCCCACATTACATCAGATCAGTTCTGCCGAGAATGGCACTCCGAGAATGGAGATATAGTCCGAGAATGGACAGCTCGGGAATGAGCACGCCGAGGATGGCACTCCGAGAATGGAGATATGGTCCGGGAATGGACAGTTCAAGAATGAACAAGCCGGGAATGGCACTCCAAGAATAGAAGCACGGTTCGGGAATGAACCACCTTACAGTAACGGTTCGGGAATGAACCACCTCCCGATAACAGTTCAGGAATGAACAACTTACAGTAACAGTTCGGGAATAAAGCCCACATTCAGTACAGTTCGGGGACAAAGCCCACAGTTAACACAGTCAGGGAACAAAGCCTAGGGGAATAAAGCCTCATGTCAGTATAGTTTGAGAACAAAGCTCAAGAGGAAGAAAGCCTCATATCAGTATAAGTTTGAGAACAAAGCTCAAGGGGAAGAAAGCCTCATGACAGTATAGTTTGAGAACAAAGCTCAAGGGGAAGAAAGCCTCATGACAGTATAGTTTGAGAACAAAGCTCAAGGGGAAGAAAGCCTCATGTCAGTATAATTTGAGAACCAAGCTCAAGGGGAAGAAAGCCTCATGTCAGTTCAGTTCGGGAATAAAGCCCACACTCAGTGCAGTTCAGGAAGAAAGCCTACATTCAGTTCAGTTCAGGAAGAAGGCCTGCATTCAATACAGTTCAAGAACAAAGCCACACAGTCAGCTCAGATCAGAGAACAAAGCTCGGAGGAATAAAGCCTCATGTCAGTATAGTTGAGAAAAAAGCTCAAGGGGAAGAAAGCCTCATGTCAACACAGTTCGGGAACAAAGCTCGGAGGAATAAAGCCTCATCTCAACAGTTCGGGAACAAAGCTCGGAGGAATAAAGCCTCATCTCAACACAGTTCGGGAACAAAGCTCGGAGGAATAAAGCCTTATCTCAACAATTCGGAAATAAAGCTCGAGGAATAAAGCCTCATCTACACAGTTCGGGAATAAAGCCCACACTCAGTGCAGTTCGGGAATAAAGCCCACATTCAATACAATTCAGGAAGAAAGCCTACGTCCAGTAAACTCGGGAATAAAGCCCACATTCAGTACAATTCAGGAAGAAAGCCTGCATTCAGCTAAGTACAGAAATAAAGCCTCATCTCAACACAGTTCGGGAACAAAGCTCGGAGGAATAAAGCCTCACCTCAGCAGTTCGGGAATAAAGCTCGGGAGGAATAAAGCCTCATCTTAACACAGTTCGAGAACGAACAAGCCGGGAATGGCACTTCAAGAATGGAAGCACGGTTCGGGAATGGACCACATCACAACACGGTTCGGGAATGAACCAGGGGTCGCAGCACCTCACCACCCAAATCAACTCAACACATGGTAAGTCAAGTGGCAGCTGGCGAGCCAGGTAAGTAGAAATGCATTGCATAACTTTGATAGGATTGTCACTGTTGCATATTACACAAGTCCCATCAAAGTGGGGGCGACTGTAGGCACTGCATTTTTACACATAAGTCCCTATGATGAGTCTCATTTTGGAGACACTACCTTTTAAGTCACGGAGGTCACGGGAAACGGACATCGGAAGGGGAAATTCAGAATAAACAAGGTTCACTGTTTTCGTTGGTGATGCGTTCGTTACTTCGTTCGAACGTCAGGCAGATTGCGGACGTTCGTGCCACGTTCGAGTAAGCGTTCGAACGGTGTCGGTAATTCTGGTTTTGCTGCTAGCCTCACATCCAGCCCAATTAGCCCCCCAAAGCCCATAAAACACATCCCAATTTAAATAAATAAATATTAATTAAAACATTAACTAAATAAGATAATAATTAAATTAATTAAATAATTGAATAAAACATATACCAAACATAAAATAAACAATTACCAACTTAAACTAAAATCATGCCTAAATTAAACAAATCACATACTAAATCAAAATATAATCATACCAAGTTAAAATCAATCAACCAATATATTATTCCTAACTTAAAATATTGTATTCCTAAACCAAGCCAATCAAATATTCAACCTTCCCTATCTAGCCAAGATTTGTCCCCCTTCAATCTTTGACTTCCCTTAACCAAACCAAATCAAATCCCTCTTTAATTAGCCAAATCCCTTTCCTTGTCAAGCCCAACCCTTTGCCTATAAAAAGAACCTTTCACCAACCTTCTCAACCCTAGTCCCTAGTCCCTAGCTCATACACAACACACAAGAAAATTACAGGAAGAAGACACCCAAAAAAACAGTAAGCAAAAGATAAAGAGGAAACGACAGCGAAACCACAAGGAAACAATAGCAAAAGACGGAGAACGACGACTCAAAACAGTAAGACAACGAACGGGAACAGTGAACCAGTGAACCGGGAGAGTTGCGGAGCATCCACCCTTCCGACGATCGTGTACCGTACATCCGAGAGGTGATTGAAAAGGTTAGACCTGAGGGTACCTTTTCATTAGTTTATATTCGTTTTTGTTATTATTATTGAATTCTATTCGCATGAGAGTCGTTTATGGATGCATGTTGTGGCTTGAATGAAATGGAAGAGTGTCGTCTCTTGTGGTATATAGGATGGAAACCCATACGTAAATTCCGTAGCCGAATCCGAATGGACGGTAGTGCGGTCTGTACTTGGGATACAGCTCCACGTACCACTTGAGTAAACGGCACCTTCTCTTCTTGCTTGCGTAGCTTTGGTTTATTTATTTCTTGTCATTTAAATTCTGCATGTTGTTCATTCCCGTATGACTCAATCGAGCGCATGGGCTTAGTAAGTGGAATGAAAGATCCCCTATGGGGAGGGGTTAAAGCCCTTTACCACAATGCTTTGCCGCGCCGGTTGATGTGTGTTCGATTGGATGCAAGACACGTTCAATCGGACGTACTTAGAATAATATGATTGTCTTTATGTTTGTATGCATGATGTGATGTGACGCGCATGGGCTTAGTATGTTGGTCTAAAGGTCCTCTCTTTGAGAGATCAAGAGCCCCAAAAGGCCACCTTTACGGTAGTAATTCGCCGCGCCCCTTTATTTTGTTGTTTATGTATTGCGTCTCATTTCATGCATCAGGTCTGTTCCCGTTCGAACGCGTTTACGAACGCAACTCGAACGCGCATGCATTTTTGCCTTATCATGCATCAGGTCTCATTTCCGTTCGAACGCGTTTACGAACGCCATACGAACGTGAGCATTCTGTTTCATTTCCGTTCGAACGCATTCACAAACGCCACACGAACGAGAGCATTCTGTTTCATTTTCGTTCGAACGCGTTATCAAACGCCATATGAACGCGAACCTTCTTTTTACCGTTCGAACGCGTTTACGAACGCTACACGAACGCACACGCACCTTCTTAGTTTCATAATGTATCGGGTCTGGTTCCGTTCGAACGCGTTCTCGGACGCTATACGAACGTGAACCTTCTGTTTACCGTTCGAACGCGTTTACGAACGCTACACGAACGCGAACCCACTGAACTGAGTCTGTCTTATCATATTCGTGCATAATTGCCTCTTGGTTGATCTTTCTTGTGTTATATAGCCAACCGTATTATTTGTATTCCTGCATTTATCCATTCTATGTGTTCTTGGGATTGTATTCAAGCATGATTAGGCTGTTAGCATGTTATTTGGTTAATAGGTTCATGAGATAGTACTCAAGCATGATTATGATGTTCCTAGTTTTCCATATCCTGTGATTGAAATATGTTCATGAGATTTCCATGTGATGTTGCATGTTGTGATGAATTTGTTGATGTACATGTGAATCTAGAAGCATGATATTATCGGAAATAAGTGTTACTTAGACTTGATTAAATTATTACATAAATCCTTTGATTACAAGTGACATGAGTAAGGGACCATTCCGAACCCAACGGTTTGAGGTCTTCCCTTGCGAGGGGTGAGTGCGGCCTTAAATCTTTGTCCCGGTTCACACCGGGTGGCGACTCCAAAAGGCCACCTTTACGGCAGTATTTCGCCGCGCCCCTTTATTTTGTTGTTTTGTATTACGTCTCATTTCATGCATCAGGTATGTTCCCGTTCGAACACGTTTACGAATGCAACTCGAACGCGCATGCATTTTTGCCTTATCATGCATCAGGTCTCATTTCCGTTCGAACGCGTTTACGAACGCCATACGAACGTGAGCATTCTGTTTCATTTCCGTTCGAACGCGTTCACAAACGCCACACGAATGAGAGCATTCTATTTCATTTCCGTTCGAACGCGTTATCAAACGCCAACGAACGCGAACCTTCTGTTTACCGTTCGAACGCGTTTACGAACGCTACACGAACGCACACGCACCTTCTTAGTTTCATAATGTATCGGGTCTGGTTCCGTTCGAACGCGTTCTCGGACGCTATACGAACACGAACCTTCTGTTTACCGTTCGAACGCGTTTACGAACGCTACACGAACGCGAACCCACTGAACTGAGTCTGTCTTATCATATTCATGCATAATTGCCTCTTGGTTGATCTTTCTTGTGTTATATAGCCAACCATATTATTTGTATTCCTGCATTTATCCATTCTATGTGTTCTTGGGATTGTATTCAAGCATGATTAGGCTGTTAGCATGTTATTTGGTTAATAGGTTCATGAGATAGTACTCAAGCATGATTATGATGTTCATAGTTTTCCATATCCTGTGATTGAAATATGTTCATGAGATTGCCATGTGATGTTGCATGTTGTGATGAATTTGTTGATGTATGCATGTGAATCTAGAAGCATGATATTATCGGAAATAAGTGTTACTTAGACTTGATTAAATTATTACATAAATCCTTTGATTACAAGTGACATGAGTAAGGGACCATTCCGAACCCAACGGTTTGAGGTCTTCCCTTGCGAGGGGTGAGTGCGGCCTTAAATCTTTGTCCCGGTTCACACCGGGTGGCGACTCCATGTTATTTAGTACTTCCCAACTAGTGCCGCGAGCCTAGGAACGGCGTCGCCCAGGTTCTGTTGTCCTACAATAATTAAATCCAATTTAATACGCATTTAATTTTAATTCATTATTTAATTCCAAATTAAATATTACACTTTATAAAATAAACCTTTACGATTTAAATTCCAAATTTAATCGCTACGAGTCTCAAAGCCCGATTAATATCCAATATTAATTTAATTAAAGTCCAATGGGCTTTTAATTAATTTCTTGAGGCGTGGACTTTTGGTCAACTCGGGTCAAACCCGCAACCAAAGTCCAATCCGGGAGTTACCCCATAAGCCCATAAATTAATTTAGGCCCATTAGGCCCAATTAAACGTTAAAGGTTTATTAGTTGCATTTGGGCCTTTTGGAAGCGGTTTTGGGCCTAATTGGATCCAACCAATTTTGGCCTAAACCAACTTTGTACAACAAAGTCCAATAAACCCAATAACAACTTAAAAAGCCCAAATCCAATTTTAAGCCCAATAATTTAATTCCAAAAATTCCAAATTTTCCAATTAAATTACCTAAAGTGTATAGCATTATTAATTGCCCAAATCAAAGTTTCCAAAACATCAAATTTTTCCAATTAATCATGCTTAACATCAATTAATCATGTCCAACATAATTAAATCAAAATCAAACCCAATTTATACATGCTAAAGTCTCGACCAAAGAGGGAAATTATGCCCAAATCAAATTCAATCCAATTGAACCCAATCAAACATAAATTCAACATCCCCAAATGATTTCTAAGTCATCCAATGAACAAAAAATAAAAAAACAAGACAATAGGGCACTTGCCAAATTCGGCCATCACAAGCAAATTGGGGAAAAATTGTTCCAAACACTTTTCATCAAATTGATCTAATCAATCATCAATTAAACAACATTTAAGCATTCTAAATCATCCAATTTCATTAAACATGCTCAAAATCAAGTTTACCCAAATTGTCATGCCCAAAATTTGGGGAAAAATGGATCCAACCAAATTTCATGAAATTGATTATGCACAACATCAATTCAACCTCATTCAAGCATACTATACTAAACAATTTAATCATTTGATGCTCAAATTGAGTTTACCCAAATTAAAGTTTTGGCAACATTAAGCAAATTGGGGAAAATCAATCCAATTAATTTTTCATCAAATTGATTACATATAACTCTAATTAATTCATATACAAGCATTCTTAAACAAACAATTTGTCAAAATCATGCTTAAATCAAAAAGCCCCAAATTTTGCTCAAGAACCCTAATTCGTTTTATGCAACCAATAGCTCAAGATACCATTGTTGAGTTTCAATCAAGTCACAAGGATCACAAACATGCATAAAAATGAGTTTAATACACAAAGGAGTAAGGCGGAATTCATACTCACATTGATGGGTTTTGATGAAATGAAGAATACAAGCCTTCAAGCTCCCTCCATAAGCTCGGCAATAGCTTCCTCATGCAGTGGACTGCTCGGTTGGTGACTGGTTTGATGCTCCAATAATCGGCCATTGATGACTCTATTGAAGCTTCAAGCTTCAAGCTTTCCAAGCTCACAAATTCGTTTCCCTATCACCATAATATAACCCATGTGTGTGCTAGCACAACTCTTCTTCATTTGCTTCTCAAAATTTCGGTCAAACCAAAATTTTTGGAGAAGAAATCGGCAGTGAAACCGTGAGAGGGAGAAGAGAGAAAGATGAAGGGTTTTTTGGCTCCAAAAGCCTAAAACCGTGAATCACACCCACAAGAGAGAGAAAAGTGATGCTTTTTATATATCATTTTATTTTTCTTTATTTACCAAGTAATATAAAATAAAAGGATATACAAAACTTTAATTAAAAAGTCAAAAAGCAAAAAGCAAAAGCTTTCAACTTTTCACCCATCACTTCTACTTTTTAACATCAAGTCACTTCACTTTAATAAAGTGACAACATATCATATCACATCACTCAAAGTGACAAGTGATTTGACAATTGACGCGACTAGTGATTTGACGCTTGAAGTGACTTGCGTGCCGCGCTCGAATTCAAAATGCGAATGCGCTCGCAATCAATCTCGGGCTCGGGTTCACTAATTCCAAATTAACGAATTTTCCGTCGCGTCGTAATTAAATGATTACGCCTAGCGAAATCACTATTCACGTCGCTAACGAATTAATTCTAAATTAATTCGTTCGCCTGAATTAAAATCTAATTTTAATTCCGCGTCGAAATCTAATTTTGTTATAATATATCGAATATATTATTTTATCGATTAATTCCAAATTAATCGTTCTCTCTCTTTTATTAATATTTTATCCTAGATAAAATATCTCCGCAATTAATCCCAGATTAATTTTCTCTCTCTTCCAATTAATCCAAGATTAATTAAAGTGCGAGTTATACATCATCGGTGAATCTTCAGGAAGCGACCCATGAGATCTCCGGATATGTTGGCAGTAAATACGGTCTTCGGATTATCCGAACACGTAAGTACCTCGTACTACGTTTATACCGATTTACAAGACAAGGTTGGCTTCTAGCAAAGCGCTATGCCTACCCAATTCTCCAGAAATATTCTTACAGGAATATATAGATCTGTATCAAGCGTAGTATACCGTAGTATTGTGTATATCGGCCCAGTATCGGATAGTCACGTGCTAGGGCTGGGGCTGGATAAGTGTCTACCCCGTCCGAAGCACATGTCGGATGTCTGGTAACTAGTCTCTATAATCGGATATGCATGACCTAGTCATAACATCTCGATGGTTGCGCAACACTTAAGAGCACTAGTACCGTATCCTGCGTGACATCATCTCCAATATGACTGAAGTGATACTTCCGTCTTGACATCACACCCAATACACTACGACTCTCTGATAAACCCAGAAGTGGAGTACGCAGAACCGGTTAAAGCCCTGTACCACCAAGACCAAAGTCTATCGATTATCGTAAGTATTAGCGATGTAAGTCTCAGGTTAAGACTATACACACCTACCTTGATTTCGGCCTCCCATAGACACATAGTCATAATACCAATGGGATTCCGAGGGGTCTATCCAGAGCGAAGCTGTTTCCCATACCATCAGTGAAACACGACCTCTTATCGCACTTGCATAAGTATCCAATACTTATATATATGAGAACTATGCCGTTGTGCCCTCACAACGCGCACAAGTGCAATACAAGCCTATTCCGCATTATTGATGTCATGTCTCGATAATACTCCGGCTAGGGATATTTAATGATTAATCCTTCGTGGACTTATACTGTCTCATATCATCTCAATCCAGGAACTAATCATATGGACCTCTCTTCATTTATACATTTATGGTGATTTAATCACAAATGATGAGAGTGCAATTTCCTTGTCACATAGTTAATTTGTACAACAACACCATGATCTGTACAAATAGTGACGCTATGGGTCATATTATCCAACATGACATGGCCAAGTTCAACGGAAACGGAGATCCTAGGGTCCATCCCTGACAATATGTTTCAGTGATGAGTTTAGTGGGTTTGTCAAAGTGCCAGGTGCAAAATATGTTTGGGATGTCACTAGAAGGGGCGCCCGTAGTATGGTATCATAGTCTGGAGAGAAAGGTCAGGGATGACTGGATGGCATTAGCGGAGGCCTTCCTGAACCAATATGTCATGGACATGGAGATAGACTTGTCGCTCCGTGACCTAGAAAACACCAAACATAAGCTAGAAAAGACCTTCAAAGATTATGTGGATCGCTGGAGAAGCCAGCTCTTGAAGATGCAGACACGGCCCTCGGAGAATGACCAGATTAAGATGATCATTAAAGGCACCAAGCCCTCCATTTGACCTCAATGATTAGCGACTTTTGACAGTTAAGAGAAACTGTCATGGATATCGAGGAAGAGGAAGCCGAGAACAGTAAATTTTACGGCCAGAATAGAAAGACCATTGGGGGGCCTTCAGGGACCAAGCTCGCTACTACTGAGGTCGCTGCCATCAGAAACAAATGATTCTCCAATTTTGGTAGACCTTTTTTCAAATGTGTTTGAAAAGCTAAAGAGGCAAGGACTCATAAAACCTTTAGAACCTAAACCACTTCCAAACCCTGTGACACGCCACCTTGACCTAAACCTATATTGTCACTTCCATCAGTAAAAAAGCCACGAAACCGATAACTGCACCCGCCTGAGGTATGAGATCCAAGACCTCATTGACACCCACAAGATATCCGACCCGAAAAAATAACAACCAACACAAACGGAAACCCTCTACCCAACTACCACTCCGTTCCACCACCCACCTACATGATCAACTCCGGCTTGCCCAAAAGCTTTGTCCTCCAAACTCTCAACCACCAAGCTTCTTGCATAGGGATATTAGATAGCAGCAGTGAAGATGAAACAGAGTAGGGGAGAGATTTATGGGAAAACTTCTCGAGCAGTGATGAAGAAGAGGTAAATAGGATGACTCGCAGTGGATGTTTTTACAGTGATGTAACGAAGAAAGGCAAATAAGTGCTAAAAGAAGGCCAAAAGGTGACGGAGAATATAGATAACACCGAGGGGGATACTGTGTTGCGTCAGTTGAAGAAGACACGAGCACAAGTGAACATATGGGAGTTATTATGCACCTCTCAAGAGCACAAGCGTGCTATGATAGAAGCTCTAAGCAAGATAATGGTACCTGAAGATGCAAACCCGATGATGTTCGTAGGGTCGGTACAGAAAGAGGGTAGGCAGATGATAACATCCTCTGAAGAAGAACTCCCAATGGAGGGGATGAATCACAACAAGCCGCTATTCATAAAAGCGGAAGTAAGAGGCAAGAAGACATCTTGTGTGATGGTGGATGATGGCTCATCTATCAATGTGTGCATATTGAAGATTCTGTCAAGGTTGGGTATGCAGACAACAGATTTAAGTCCCTCCAGCATGGCTATCAAATCATATGATGATAGCAAACGGGGAGTCGAAGGTACTTTCGTCACTGTAGTCAAAGTGGGCCCGATAGAAGATGAGGTGGAGTTCACAGTGTTTGATATCCCAACTACATTTGTTATATTATTGGGGAGGCCATGGTTTCATAGACTTAGGGGCGTGCCATCCACTTTGCACCAGGTTATTAAGTTCCCGCATGGAGAGGAAGTCATCACCATCAGGGCTGAAGTAGACAATGTTGTGGTTGCCTTAGACATACAGCATTTCACTAGGTTCTAAGTGACGGCAAACTTCGAAGAATTGGTGGACCCTAAAGTGGCTAGAATCATGGAAAGAATGAAATATGAGTCGGGCACATGTTTGAGCACTAGAGGCCAGGGAATAAGAGCACTGCCAGATTTCAAGGGACAGACCACTAAGAGAGGATTGGGGTATGAATCCGATGGGAATGAGCCGAAGACCAAGGAAAAAAAGATGAAGCTGATGGAATACTTTGTGAAAGCTATAGGGTATCAAGGAGAGCCTGAACCCGTAGAAGTCATTGGGATCATAGTACCAGGATTCGAGATCTTCAAGGATGTGATAAGCAAAGAACCAGAGGCAGAGGAAGTTGAAAAAGAAGAAGAAGAAGGAGAAGAAGAAGGAAAAAAAAAGAAAAAAAAAGAAAAAATTTTAGTTCGCTGAGTTGAAAACCTGAAAAGGCGACTCAGGCAAGATAGAGCAATCCGCTAAATTGAAAATTCGAAAGGACAACTTAGGCAAAAGATAGAACAAACCTGTCAAATAAGGAAAAATTCGGAGGCTTCCCGAGGATATAGACATTGGAAACGCGACATCGTCGGAAGGATAGTAGGAGAAAAATGCAAGTCGAGAATGGCAGCAAACTCCTCAGGGAGATGTCATATTTCGAAATCTGGGAATCGGAAGACCTGATTTTCAATATCTCAAAAGGATGAGGCCGCTTGCGAAAAGGCGTAATCCCTTTGACCCGGTGCAGGTAGCAGAGAGTAGAAAGCTGAGCCAGGTCTAAGGATAACCAGTCTACCACCCCACAAATAAGGGACACAATAGGATGTTGAGCCACGAGACTAAGGGGGCGCCCAAAGCTTTTTATAGGCAAATGGGCACCAAAGGCCAAGAGGATTCCTAAAGGGGTGAAGAAAACCCTCTAGCGCAAGGAATGCCTAATCAAGGATGACATCAAGCCAATAAGACAAAGAAACCCCATCAGAATAGGGAATGCATCCATGCATACATGCATACACGTCACATACACATAATTTTTGTTTTGTGTTCGCAGGCTTCGAAGAAAAAGAAAAAAGATGTGGGGACGAGCAACTCCAAGAATAGAGAGGAACATCGGGAATGAGGACGAGCAACTCCAAGAATGGAGAATATCCTCGGGAACGAACAACTGCAAGAATGGAGAGGAACCTCGGGAATGAGGACGGGCAATTCCAAAGAATGGAGAAGAACTCCAAGAATGGAGAAGAACTTCGGGAATGAGGAAGAGCAACTCCAAGAATGGAGAGGAACAACCTCGGGAATGAGGACGAGCAACTCCAAGAATGGAGAGGAACCTCGGGAATGAGGACGAGCAACTCCAAAGAATGGAGAAGAACCTCGGGAATGAGGAAGAGCATTTCCAAGAATGACGAGAAACAACCTCGGGAAATAGGAGAGCAACTCCAAGAATGGAGAAGAACTCCGAGAATGGAGAGGAACAGAGCAGCCTCGAGAATGAGGACGAAGAACTCTAGGAATGGAGAGGAACTCCGAGAATGGAGAACAACCTCAGGAATGAGGACAAACAAAGGGCCTCGAGAATGAGGACGGATCAGGTAAGTAAAAAATATATGCATGACTTTGATAGGGTAGTCACTGTCACACACTGCACAAGCCTCATCAAAGTGGGGGCGACTGTAGATGTTGCATTTTTTGCATGAGCCCGATGATGAGCCTCGTATGGAGGCCCTACCTGAAAAGTTACGGAAGTTGCGAAGAACGAATTCCGAAAGGGAGGAAAACCTTTAAAATTAGCACCTCATTGGATTCGGACTCACTAGCCCGCCTCGGACTCGCTCAGTCAGCTGCTGCTTCAAACCTTAGCTTCAGACCTCCCATACAGCCCATCCACGCGGCCTAAAACCCTATGAAATCACCCATGCAGTCCATGCATAATCTTCCCAAATATGAGAGCATCAACACTTTCCAATTTAATGAGATTTTGGGATCCCATCCTTACCAATTTAACAAGATTTGAGATCTTCTCATCACCAAATTTACAAGATTTTATTTCTAAAATAATTTGATAATATTCCCAAATAAACAAGATTTATTTCCCTATTTGGAGATCCATTCAAATCATTAGTTATTCTTATTCTTTTGGGGGCGGCAACTGGAGAGAAAAAAAACCTAGGGCATCACCGAAAAAAATAAAAGGGAAGAGGGGAATCACCGAAAACATAAGACAAAAAAATGAGGCATCACCGAGAGGAAAAAAAATATGAAACAATGAGCCGTGAACTAGTAAACCAGTGAGCCGTGAACCAAAAGTAGCATGAAACAGGGAAAGCCGTGAACTAGAAACAACGACCAGAGAGAAGAAACGTGCAGACCTGGACGTGAACAATGAGCCAGAAGTGTGAAGGAGGCAAGAACCAGCGAACCAGAAGAAAAAACAATGAAACAACAATAAAAAACAAAAAACCAGAAGCAGAAACAGCGAAACAGCAACCAAAAATAGTGAAACAGCAACCACAAACAGCGAAACAACAACCAGAACCAAACCTTGAAACCAAGCTTCGATCCTTCTGACGAAGGCCTAACACACTTCTGAGAAAGAAACTTAAAAGGTAAGACCTGAGGGCACCCTTACCATATTTATTTTCATAAGTTCCGGGCGCTGCATGTCTGGCTGGGCGTGAAACATGTCCAGCCGGGTATGCGAAGCCCTACATCAAAAAATATCCAAATCTCTGGCCACATTTCTTCTTTGGAATTTTGTTATTTATCTTTTTTTTTATCTATTTATTCACTTTTATTATTATTTTATTATTTCGCCTTTATTTTGTTTATGTTTGCATTGCATTGATGATTATGAGCATTATTATCCCTTGCGGTATATCGGATGGAAACCCAACGTAAATTCTGTAGCCGAATCCGAATGGACGGTAGTACGGTCTGTACTTGGGGTACAACTCCACGTGCCACTCGGAAAATACTCATATATACGTCGACCTCTTTCTTTATACTTTATGCATTTTTGTACCTCTTTAGTTATTCATTTTGCATTATGTGTGTGTGATTAATTATTTACATTGCATTATACTTTTCCTTTTCTTTATATTTTACATCGTTCATATTAATTTATTTCATTAGTCAGTCGCCTTTTATCATGCATAAGTGATTTAATTATATCTTTGTGTGTAGCAATATTATTTCTATTAATATTTATGGGTGTGCAAACTTGTGTTTATTTGATTTACCTTGCATGAACTGCATAAGACTTGGCTATACTATTGTGTGAACCCGTCCATTATACTGGCATAAGTAAGGGGACCATTCCGAACCCAATGGTTTGAGGTCTTCCCTTGCGAGGGGTGAGTGCGGCCTTAAATCTTTCCCAGTTTACACTGGGTGGCGACTCCTTCATTCTCCAGTTTAGTCCCATGCGGGCTAATCCGTACTCTCTACGGGCTGCGAGCCCAACAGTGTCATGGTCGTCGAACATCATAGGCATAGCGGTAATCCCCGCTTCGCTCCTACAAATACTAATGACCATCAAGATATTCTGCTACTTGATGGTTATGGAAACCACATGTAACCTTTAATCCCCACATAACACCGTTTGGAGGTATTGGTTTACCTTGCAGCTCAAATGGGCATTCGCATTTTCTTGTCCCACTATTCCTTACTATGGATTGACCTTCAACAAGATACCATGGCGATTTGTACTTTCCTCATCTTTCACACATAAGATGACACTTTTGCAGCTTGCCGCCTTTTAAATTAGCAGAATTTTTAATCATTACCACAATATTATTTTCTAGACCAACTCTTTTCGCCCAATTTATCATATCTTCTCTACTTTCAAAGATCTATATAAAAAAAGATAACGAAAACGTATAAATAATAAATATGCATAATTTCTTTACTTTAAAATTAAAAAGCGAATATACATAATACAACGATAATAACTAACCTGGTCTGTAGTAAATTCAGTTGTATAATCGCAACTATTGTTGGAGATGTTTTCCCCATTTAGAACATCATTCTCACATGACCAACTATCCGAAAATGAGCCCAAGTTATAATTATCCATAATATTTTACTAAGATGATAACTCTATTATAAGAAGAGAGAATGATATGCTGATGGGGAAAGAATAAATGAGATGAGAGAGACTCAAATGATCTTACCTTCAAACTTGCAAACTACCTCTTTATATAAAAAATAAACAAAAATCAAACAAATAACTTTTAATAAAGTAAAAGTAGATATGGATACTGATTTACGAAATTAAATCAGACAAACAACTTTTAATAAAGAAAATATAAAATCAAAATCAAAATCAACACTTCTTTTAATAAAGTAATTTTTTTTAATAAAGTAAAAGTAGATATGGATACTGATTTACGAAATTAAATAAGACAAACAACTTTCAATAAAAAAAAATATAAAATCAGAATTACAATCAACACTACTTTTAATAAAGTAATTTTTTTTAATAAAGTAAAAGTAAATATGGATATTGATTTACGAAAGTAAATAAGACAAATAATTTTTAATAAAGAAAATATAAAATCAGAATCAAAATCAACACTACTTTTTAAAAAGTATTTTTTTAACAAAGTAAAAGTAGATATGGATACTGATTTACGAAAGTAAATAAGAGAAACAACTTTTAATAAAGTAAAAATAAAATCAAAATCAGAATCAGAATTAACACGACTTTTAATACAATAAATTTCTCTACTTTCAAAATAAATAAATAAATAATTATTTTTGGTAAAATTATATATTTTTTTATGCCTAAGTAGTGTTAATTTCATTAAAAAATAATCAAAAAAATTAAATGAATAAATACGAAATTTATAATATTTATTAAACAAATAAAAAATATTATATACATAAAGAGCAAAAAAAATTTAAATTTAACAAAAAAAATTATAAAATAAAAAAATTTAATTAATAAAATGAAATAAGTATATATATAATTTTTATATTAATATATATATTATTTGAGATAATTTTTGTTAAAATGAGGCTTATATTGGGAAGGAAATTTGAGAGATTTTTTGTTAAAAGAGGGGATATTTGCGTCATTTCCGCAGGGGACAGGGGTACGGGGGGAGCCCACATTCCCGTAAAATTCAAAACAGAACCCAGAATTATGGGTATTGCTACAATACCCTTGGGTATCAGATACCCAAGGGTCTGTAGCATTAAAAAAAAAAAAAAAAAAGAGTAACTGGTTGCAACAACCGGTTGCAACCAGTTACTCTAAAAAAAAAAAAATTAAAAATAAAATTTTATTATATAAATTATAAAATATTAATAAAAATAAAATTATAAAAATAATTTATTGTAAGTTTGTGAAAAATTTATTTTTAAAAAATAATGAAAAAATAAAATAATATAAAAAAATTATTTTTTTATAATACTGATAAAATAAAATAATATAAAAATATATTGCATAATTATTGGTAAAAGTTGCACGTTTAATGCTAGGGGTTGCATCTTCAACGGTCATAGTTGCAGGTGCGATTTTCGAGGCAGATGTAGTTGCATATTATTGCTAAAGTTACAAGTCCAACGGTGTCATTTTGCATGTTTATTGCTAAAGGTTTCATCTTCGAAATATTGCATATTTATTGGTCAAAATCGCAAGTTTGATGGTTGAGGTTACATATTCAACGGTCATAGTTGCAGGTGTGATTTTCGAGGCAAATGTAGTTGCATTTTATTACTAAAGTTACAATTCCAACGGTCACATTTTGCATGTTTATTGCTAAATGTTTCATCTTTGAAATATTGCATATTTATTGGTCAAAGTTTCAAGTTTAATGGTGAAAGTTGCATATTCAACGGTCATAGTTGCATGTGCGATTTTCGAGGTAGATGTAGTTGCATGTTATTGCTAAAGTTACAATTCCAACGGTCACATTTTGCATGTTTATTGCTAAATGTTTCATCTTCGAAATATTGCATATTTATTGGTCAAAGTTTCAAGTTTAATGGTGGAAGTTGCATATTCAACGGTCATAGTTGCATGTGCGATTTTCGAGGTAGATGTAGTTGCATGTTATTGCTAAAGTTACAATTCCAACGGTCACATTTTGCATGTTTATTGCTAAATGTTTCATCTTCGAAATATTGCATATTTATTGGTCAAAGTTTCAAGTTTAATGGTGGAAGTTGCATATTCAACGGTCATAGTTGCATGTGCGATTTTCGAGGTAGATGTAGTTGCATGTTATTGCTAAAGTTACAAGTCCAACGGTCACATTTTGCATGTTTATTGCTAAAGGTTTCATCTTCGAAATATTGCATATTCATTGGTCAAAGTTGCAAGTTTGATGGTGGAGGTTGCATATTCAACGGTCATAGTTGCATGTGCGATTTTCGAGGTAGATGTAGTTGCATGTTATTGCTAAAGTTACAAGTCCAACGGTCACATTTTGCATGTTTATTGCTAAAGGTTTCATCTTCGAAATATTGCATATTCATTGGTCAAAGTTGCAAGTTTGATGGTGGAGGTTGCATATTCAACGGTCATAGTTGCATGTGCGATTTTCGAGGTAGATGTAGTTGCATGTTATTGCTAAAGTTACAAGTCCAACGGTCACATTTTGCATGTTTATTGCTAAAGGTTTCATCTTCGAAATATTGCATATTCATTGGTCAAAGTTGCAAGTTTGATGGTGGAGGTTGCATATTCAACGGTCATAGTTGCAGGTTCGATTTTCGAGGCATATGGAGTTGCATGTTATTGCTAAAGTTACAAGTCCAACGGTCACATTTTGCATGTTTATTGCTAAAGGTTTCATCTTCGAAATATTGCATATTTATTGGTCAAAGTTGCAAGTTTGATGGTGGAGGTTGCATATTCAACGGTCATAGTTGCAGGTTCGATTTTCGAGGCAGATGGAGTTGCATGTTATTGCTAAAGTTACAAGTCCAACGGTCACATTTTGCATGTTTATTGCTAAAGGTTTCATCTTCGAAATATTGCATATTTATTGGTCAAAGTTGCATGTTTAATGGTCGAAGTTGCATATTCAACGCTCATAGTTGCAGGTGTGATTTTCAATTTTCCAATGGTCTCGTTTTGCATGTTTATTGCTAAAAGTTTCATCTTCCAAATTTGCATATTTATTGGTCAAAGTTGCATGTTTAATGGTCGAAGTTGCATATTCAACGCTCATAGTTGCAGGTGTGATTTTCAATTTTCCAATGGTCTCGTTTTGCATGTTTATTGCTAAAAGTTTCATCTTCCAAATTTGCATATTTATTGGTCAAAGTTGCATGTTTAATGGTCGAAGTTGCATATTCAACGCTCATAGTTTGCAGGTGTGATTTTCAATTTTCCAATGGTCTCGTTTTGCATGTTTATTGCTAAAAGTTTAAATAATTATTATTTCATATGAGAAGTCATTACTATGAAAATGATTTTTTATTAATTACAAAATATGATAATTTTTTTTAATTCTATTTTTTGCCTAATATTTTATAATTTTCTTAAAATAATCAGCATTTAGTCCCACATTTGTGAGATGGGCTTGAGATGGTATTAATTTACGAATGAATAATCAGCATTTACGTATCCAACGCCATCGACACAAGGATGTTGATATCCGAAACTGACCAAAATAACCGAAATATTGAAAAAAGGAAAAAGAAATATGAGAAATTTTGAAAAATTAATCAATTATTTACTTATGATAATTACTAAAGTGTATGAGCATGAAGTAGAATTCTCTTAATGTTATAGTTTTTTTATAACTACTTAATATTTGTAGGTTTTGTAAGTGATGGTCTAACGTCCTCTACGTATCCAACACCATCGACCTCGAAAGTATTTGCAAGTATTAATATTTGAATGATTTTGAGAATTTCTGATTATCACACCGAATGAACATTGAAACATTTACAGGTTTTAATAGTGAAAGCAATATTTTTGGAACATCTTCACAATCCTCTTACGAAAGCAATATTTTTTTATTTATATTTTTTGCAAATGATTTTAGAATTTTCCTAATTTACTGACCATATACTCCCACATTTATCTTATGGGCTTAAGATGGGCTTCTGAAAAAGAAAATTAAGCCCAAATACATAGCATGGGCCTCCTATGTTTTTCAACTAACTTCATTAAAGTTAAGTTTCATATTTCCACGTTGGTGGGTGTGCTTCATGAAGGAGTTATTCTTCACCAACCACCCAATTGCAAGCAAAATCATTCTGCTACAGTTTCAACATATGTGCAGTTTTTTGGGAGCCTTGTTTCACCATTCTGTTCAGTCTATGGTTTCAAGAGCAAGAGCACGATCGGTTCTTCCATGAGCAGTAAGTAAATTCCATCAGTTTATTCAATGCTTTATTTCACGGTAGTTTGTTCACTGCCTTCTTCTTGTTCACCAGCTGCCGTCTGTCTTCTTGTTCACTGTCGTCTGTCTTCGTCACTGCCGTCTGTCTTCTTCTTGTTCTTAACTAACAGCTTTCATCAACTTTAATAAAAGGATTTTTTGTTTCTATAAGTCGGATTATTTACTTGGGAAGCTCTACGAAACGAATCATATTGTGCATTTCGCTCTAGTACCATTTGCTACATATTCAATTATGGAATCGAGATGAAAATATTATGACTTGGAATGAGATAAACAAAACCAATGAAATTACAATAATCAGCTTTAATGGTACAACAACAATACTAACAGCAAAGGTCGTCGGTAAAAACCAATTGATTGGTTCAGTAGTTCTTTTCAAAGACTCCTCGATGGTGAGGTACTCAGCTTTCATGCAAATAACCTGAGGAATAGGAAAGTTAGTATTACCTACTTATACGAAAAATCAGTACAGATCAATATATACAACCTCGCCTTGAACTGGTTCACCGGGCAAAAGTGACAACAAGCTACCCCGTGTGATATGCTCATGACTTGTTCGGACAATAATATCACTGCAAGCAACCCGAACAGGAATTAAAAAAAATTGATTCCATATATAGATATATTGAAAATAATTCCGTCTATGGTGGTAAATGATTTGGTACCTTTTCTCAGCGAATTGATTAAAACAATATTGAATTATCTTCAAATGATCAGTATTAACCGCCTTGTTCACCAAAAAAGGACCAGCTTTAAATTTGGACATTGCGCCTGTTGAAACAAGATCATATGGCGACAATTGATAAGGGCCTGGCTTTCTGTTTCTCAGTGGCCGATTATGAATTAAAGACATGTCTGAGTCTTGAGCCTCTGCCTTATGTCCAACTATATCCATCGAGGACTACGTGACAGAAAATAAGTCATAAATGATATTCAAATAATAACAATGACAGTAAAATATAACATATAATTGCTTGTATTCATACCTCATCCTTTAGAAGATTGGAGCATGGTTGAGGGTTGGCCATTGATTCAGTAAATGCTTTTGCAAGCTTCTGCTTCAACTTGAAGGAATCATCAAGAGAGGACGAACTAACGGTAGCTGTTTTTTTATCATGGGCATTTACTTCCTTAGCATCGACTGGTTGTGCAGCTTCAAAGTTAGGGACCGACGTCGGTTCATCAGTCGGACGCGCTTGTTCTCTATAAACATGGGAATTGAGCTCTAACAAATACTCTTCTAATTTATCAACCTTTTTTGTCAATTGGTCCACTTTGTTTTCCATCAATTTCATGCCTTGCGAGGTTTGTTTGGCATTTTCTCCTATAGTATCTTGAATTCTTTGTAGGATTGTCATGACTGGATCGAAATCTTTCGCACGTACAAAACTTTCTTTTTGGCCACTCTCCTTCCTCATGGGAACCTATTTATAATGTGTCAAATAATAAGTAATTTGTTAACGATAACTTGACGCATACCATAAAAAGGAAATTATTAACTTAATTTAATACCGCATTGCTCCCGAAACCACCAAATGTTTTCTCCCATTGAACAAATTTTTTTATTTCCCCAGCAGTCCACTGCATTATAGGCCAATCATTCGTCGGTGAAGACAGCTGGTAAGTAGAAGATGACATATAGAAAATCTGTCGAAACAAAAAATTGTCATCATCAGAAACATGGACTGCATGGTGGTAGCACAAACATGACGAATTTAAAGAGATCAAATGTTATTCATTTCATACCATTAAAAATAAAACACATCCTCTAATTGAAGAAGTCTTGTTTTCATTGACCTTCTTCACTCCATTCCATAAAAACTGTAAGCACCAGGTTGCCCAATTTTTTAATCTAATTGAGCTGACATCTTTCAATGCATGCAGGTAATATGGGTTGATGTATGCGGCAGAAGTAGGACATAGGATAGTACTGATAGCAAACAAAGAAAAAAGAATAGAGAATTCATCATCTGCAGTGGTAATACTGCTCAGTCTCTCAATCACGATTGCTAGTGGGATCCCTTTCTTACTAGTACAATACTGGACTCTTAACTCAGCTATGTCCTTGTCGTCCCCATAAGTCTCAAATTTCGAACCCCCATCCTCAATACCCATAATTGCAGTAAATGTATCAACATTCAAACTGTATTCAGTTCCATTAAGTGTTATTATCCCTCTCTCCACGTCCCATTGTTTAACCAACCATCTACATAAATCTTGTCGCACTCTCCCACATCTGAGACCCAAGAGGCTTCCAAATCCAAGCTGTCTTACAGCTTCTTCTTGTTCAACAGTAAATTTGGATACCATTTTCGAGAAGCGAGTGACACTGCATCTTGATATTCCTCTGCAGTCAGGGTCTTTCTCTTCTACCTTATCCACTGGATCGCGTAATAATCCAGGAGGCCACTTTTCATGCTTGACAAATTCTTTATTATACTTGTTGACAAAAGCAACTTTCTCTTCCAATGTCATTTTCTTCCAATTCGTTCCTATGTGACCTTTTATCTATAACCCAATAATATAGTGAAATCAACAAATATATATAAGGTTAATAAATCGAACTATAAAGTTAAATAAAAGAGAAAAGTTAAATAGATGATTGCATACCTCTTTGGTCACTTTAAGACCTTCTTCTTTCAGCCGCTTTGCTTCAGACTTGCTGTGGAGACAAGTCAAATTAATTTTGTATATACATCATCAAATAAACTTATTTAACTATTGACACTATTTGGTTAACTATTAACTTACTAATAGTAGCACCATGCGTGCTTGCCTGGTCCATGCGGTTGTTCGTTCGTTTCGATCCTCTTTTGTTTAACCATGATGTTTACAACCAATCACATAGATGATGGACTACCAATACATCAACAATGATAAGTAAACTAATATAAAATTGGAAATAAGCTTGACAACCACAAAGATCAACGATTAATTTAATTTAAATAGAATATCTTTTATATCTTTTATTGGAAAGGTTAGGTTAGGTTAGGTTAGAATATAAGTGATTTAACTGAAATTAACAAAACATACAGATTAAACCCCAAATTTAAATAGCAGAAATTGATAAAATTTTATAAACATGATAAATATTTGGTTAATAATTTATCTTCAGAGCCTTACAATAATTCCTAATTCAATCCTCCAATCCTTCTACTCAAAAACCGAATTGAATCCTCCAATCCTTCTACAGAAAAACCCTAATCTGAATTCGATTTTTCTGCATTCACATAAAAAAGGAGCATATCAAATCAAAAACCTAACAATCCATGAACGATTAAAACAAATTTAAGTAGTTTAAGTAATAGACCCGAAAATACATTACCTCGTATCTTTATTCTCTTTACTTTTCCTCTGTTTTCTCACCAACCGAACACTACAAAACTTCTACATACAAAATGAAAAGCCACAGTCAACACACAAACAATGCCTAAAACCAAATCAAAATCCTAACAATCCATGAACAAGAAACCAAATTTCAGTAGACCCATAAAACCAAATTTCAGTAGACCCATTGAAGAAACCTGGAAATTTCTGAGAGAATCAGAGATGGATAGGCAGGCGTCGTGCTCAGCGATTTTAGGGCACAAATTTCTGAGAGAGGGAGGAGAACAGGGAGAGACGAGTGAGAGATGAGAGGGAGACGAGAGGGATTTGAGAGAGAGATGGATTAGAGAGAAATGAGAGAGATGAGAAATGAAGAGATGAGTCTTATTGTACTTGTAATAACCGGTTCTCCCGGTTTTCTCTTCTTATTTTTTTTTATTTGTTTTTTTTATTTGTTTTTTTACTCACCGTTGGATCACTTGACAGTGATCCAACGGTGGGGGTACCCAGGGGTATCAGATACCCATGGGTACCACAGATGCGCCCCAGAATTATAAAAACGTTTCTAGAACAACATCTGAAAACAGCAACACTTTCATTTTAACACTGTCCATGCCAAAAAAAATGACTGGCTTCAAGAAGCCAACATTCCCACGTCAATGTTCATACAATTTCCTCTACGTTAATCCCCTGAATGACTCAAAAATCGATCGCAACTGCAGGGAAGGCGGCGGCGGCGGCGGTGGAGGAGAAGAATCAGTCGTTTTCATTGACAACAAAGAAAATGAAGAACCAAATAACAAGACACAAAGTTCTAATAACAACAGTATCTTTAATGCTGCTCCCACAAATGGGCAGTTTTTAGCTGTGAAATCTTTGTCCACAAAGAGATCTAGTGATGATGTGATTAAAAAGGTTTCACATTTCAAATCTTTATCTACTGGAAGGCTCTTGAAACCTTCATCTCTAGAGTTTTGTATGCAAATGAATGAGCCTGATAAGGCTTTTGGGTCCAGAGTTTGGGATCCTACTGAGTCAGAGAATTCGAGTTCATTGAATATTTGGGACTATTCTGATTCTGAAGCAGCCCCAGCTTCGTCTTGGTCTACACTGCCTAATAGGTACAAATTTTAAATACCCTTTTAACAATTTAATAAATTTGTCCATTTTTTTATTGGTGATGTGAGAATTTGATGAATTGGGTCTTGTTGCAGGGCATTGTTGTGCAGGCCATTGCCATTGGACATCGGGAGATGTACATGTGTAATTTTGAAGGAAGCATCTCCACATGGGGGTGGTTTTCTTTACTCACTTTATACTTATGTAAGATTTTATTAATTTGTAAATAGTTTTTTCTTTGATTTATTATAAGAATTGCTGTTTATGCGGTGATGGTGTTGAATTATTCTTTTTACTTGATGTGTATTTGATACAATGTTTTGGCTAAAATCTGCTATAAATTGCCGTTTATGTTGTGATTCTCTGATCACTCTAGAATGTGTTTAAGGAAAAACCGAATGCTTTTCTATTACTCACAAAATAGAATACAAAAGTGTTTAAACTTTACAAAGCAAAAAACCTCACTACACTCTCTATATACAAACTTTGGGATGTCTTACAACTGAATTAGAGCTCCCTTTTATAGGGCAAAAACGTGTGTTACAGTGCCACATGTTTTTGCCAACTCCATCCCTAAAATCATGGCAATCACACCTAAAGTTGTCATGTCTTCTTCCTCCAAGTTTCAACTCCACCTAAAGTTGGCATGGAGGTATCTCAAGGATGCATGACTGTTGTTGATGATGCTTGCTGGATCACAACTTGCTGAGTGAAGCTTCCATGCAACTTGTTGAGTGAAGCTTTCATGCATGGGCCATGCATGCTGCTGGTTCTCACAGTTTATGCCCTTTGAGTGTTTTTTTAAAAAAAGAAAGGTCTAAGTCTCTTCCCTTATATAATGCACCCTCATCCCATGTGTGATCTCTTGCTTCCACCGCAAGAGTTAAAGCCAACTAAACTATCCTTTGGGATCCCTTTGAGTGTTGTTAATTGACCATATTCTTCACTTAATCAACATTGGTAAATGATAGGTAGCTTGTGAATTTTGAATTGAAATACTTTAAATGATGAGTAGGGCATGCTTTCTGTTCTGTTTTCTGCTGATAGGAAGCATATTTCCATTTTGTTTTGAATTTAAATGCAAAATGGAATCAATACTTGTTTGTGTGATATGTATGATTGAAGCCAAGTTCTTGATACATTGTTTAAGACTGTAATGGACCTGACACCCAAAAATGCATACGATTGAGCCACAATTGATAGTCGGCAGTGATGTTTCACATACTTATATATGTGAGGCATTAATTCCATGTACAAAATTTCTTTTTGCAATGTGGTCCTTGTGCTAACCGCTTTCCTAATGGTTACATAAATTTTTCTTTTCATTAGGCATTTGATGAGATGGTTGATTCCTTCATTCATGTTGACTTCTTTTAGTCAAACTATTGACTTCTTTTATTTTAGATTATCACTTAATTTACTGAATTGTTGAAGGATGATTTTGAATGTTGTTAGTTTAGATGTTTGATTCATTCACAAGTTATGAACTTTGAGAAGAAACTATTCCGCAGTGCCCATCAGTCTTCTTGAAGACTTCAGTACCTTGAAAGCATCCAGTTGTTTGTAACATTCTTTCTACCATTGAAACAGGAAATCTAAAAACTCATTGTTTCAACAAGTTGGAAGCAGTCATCTCTGTAAATATGAGGAAGATAAAGATTATCTAATGACATGAGAGAAATTTATTTTATAATTAAAATTTGCTTTTTTCCATGACTTCGGGAACCCTGTTTGATTTATTTATTTACTTGTAGTTTGATGTCTCGCTGAATTCTTATTGCTTATCCCAGGCTATACTCTCTCTTTAATCCCCGTTTGCTGATGTGCTTATCAATGAGTGGATGGACTAATGGTTTCTGTTGTGATGGAACTATAATTAATGATTTAGAGCTATAGCGTGTGCTCATTTCAGATTTCACAATCCAAATTTTATTCTAGGATCTTTTTACTCAGAATGTAATTATTTCAGGAAGGTCAGGGACGACAGAACCGCAAACTAGCCGTAGCTCAGTACAAGAGGCGTAATGGCAAGTCAGAGTTTACTATAGCTCAGAATACAAGGGGACTAAAGTCGAATTCAGATGATAGTTTTATTGGGATGGTGACATCAAATCTCATGGGTTCGAAATACCTTATAAGGGATCAGGTTCAATACCTTAACAATTCATGTTGAGTTAGATAACCTCTGAAAGATGGAAAATCTGTTGGTCTTTCTATTGTCAGTGTGAAGATTTTGTCCTTAATTTTACCAAAACTTATTTTGATTGCAGAGTAACCGTCTCAATTCTATTAAAAAACAATCTAATGCGCTTCTTGCTGTCGTAACGTAAGCCAAGCACAATCTCTGAGTGTGTTTTTATGTGTGTGTTTTGCCCTAGCCTAAAAATTATTTTTATCTGTTTTACAGATTCATGCCTACAATAGCCACTTGGACCGGAAGCTACAGAAGTATGCAGGCATATATACCGAAGCACCCGTCCATGCTACTGAAGAATACTACTCAGATTAGCTCAACAGATTCAAAGGTATCATTAGTTGTCAAAATCATAAAGATTACGATTACAGCTATTGAAAATTTTTATAGTAATTTTCTTTGTCCGTTATTTTCAATAGCCTTAGGTCCAGTCAAATGATACTTGCATCTATTTTCTTCTATTTTAGCTATCATATATTAACGGACTGCCCAAGGATTGGGAGGGAAAAGTGGATAAAGTTCATAAGCTTTGTTCAAGGATTCCACATTACAACAATGTGAGTACAATAAAGAGAATGGAGTCTTTCCTTCATTTCTATCTCCTCAAATTTCCCCGTTTTTATTTTCACTTATTTAGTTCGCTTATTCAGATTTCAAAGCAATACGAGTTGGACTTTAGAGACAAGGGAAGAGCTGGACTGAGAATCCAAAGTTCAGTAAAGAACTTTCAGTTGACGTTGGAGGTATAATGTAATCTTCTGATTTAGTTTTGCCTGGGATGGACAATTATAATCATATAATTTGAACATTTTTGTTCATTCCTGCACTTTTATTTGCATGCATGTATCCATTAGAATCATGTGAAAAATTTGGCTTCCAAGGCCTTAAATATCGAAGAATTCCTTAGTAAATGGCAAAAAGTTTTTAGTTTGTGATGGCTGACTTTATATGCTTTACTTAGGAGAATGGAAAGCAGACAATTTTGCAGCTTGGACGGGTGGGGAAGTCGAAATATGTGATGGATTTCAGGTAATTATGATAGTCTAACCATTTCTTAATCACATTGAATAATTTCCGTATAGTAAAAGTATGAAGTCTTATTTAAGCATACAGCAAAGTGAAAGCAATATTATACTAAGAATGCATCTGATCATCATACTATATATAATATGCAGATATCCTTTGACTGGTTACCAGGCATTCTGCATTTGTTTGGCTTCAATTGATTTAAAGCTGTGTTGCACAATTTGATTAATTTGTGGCGGCGATCTTCTTCCAAGTTCAAGCTCTGAACTCAAATGTGTGCCTTCTAAATTTTATTGGTTCAAAGCTTTGTTATAAACTTTGAGTAACTAGAGAATCTTGTTGAAGTTCAACCTCAGAACTCAAGCTTTTGCCTGCCAGCAACTCCTTTTGTGTTAAGCCTTGGACAAGCCATTTAAATGGCAAGGAAATGACTTTTGTTGTTTAATAATCGTTTTTTGTGTACATCTCATTCTACAGAACAGTAATGTCTTACAATTAATTGGTACTTAAAAGAGACACAAGCATTCCTTTTTATGGTGATGGTGAGCCATAGATTTTATGAAATCCATGCATTAATGAAAATTATTTTGTTGTAACTTTATTTGCTCTGTTGAGAATTTCATATACAATTTGCTATGTTGAGAATTTCATACATGAGTAAGTTGTTGTAGAATAATTTATTATAAGTCACGGTGAATTAAAAAAAAAAAAAAAAAAAGCAAAATAACTTCATAATTGGTCGTACCATTTTAATCCTCAGTAATCCACCTCTATAAATATTACGTAGAAAAATGTTATGTTTCTGCCATATGATATTCTAAAAGTCATGTTATCGAATGGAGGATATCTATAAATGTTAGAAGGTGTCTAGAGTGATAGTCTAATATTATCTTATTACTTGCTTAATTATAGATTCGAATCCTAGAAACATTTTACGTGAAAAAAAGGATAATACTGCTAGAAGTGAGTCTTATACATCAGGTATGATCTTTTAAAGATCTTAAAAAATTTATATTTTACTTCCAAGATATAGAGAAAATCTCAATCAAATTAACTTTTTTGGTTGTCTTCTTGATCGATGTGTCTTATTTGTCTGTCTTTTAATTGGAAATTAGTAGCAAATCGCTTTAAGACTAATTTGCGATTAATTGACAATAATCAGTGATTAGTTGGAAATTAATCGGGAAAAATTGACATTTGGCATAGTTTTCAAAACTCATTTATCAAAATCCTCAAAAAAATCACTAAAATCATTTATTTATTATGAAAAAGACTAAATAATTTTAGAATCTTTAGTCAAGTCAATATGAATAAGGACAAATTTGAAATAAATAGATTTTTTTTTATTTTTTTAGGAAAATATATTAAATTAAGGATGCCGGTGTTATTATTCCGATAATAATTCTTTTAAATAAACATATTTTCATCTTTTTTTATCGTTTCTAACTGTATCATTTTTTTTCTTTTCCATACGTACAATCATCCATCAAAACTCTAAAAATATTGACAAATTTAAAATAGATTATAAAAATGAAATCAGACAAATTAAAAATCGGCTGATTAATTGATTAAAATCGGTGTTGTTTTAAAGCGGAAAAAATCTATCGAATCAAAACCCTCAAATAGCAATTTGCGATTAATCGGTGCTTAAATAGTACAATTATGTCTCAATCTCTATAGTTTCTTATTTTTAAATATATTATTCATTTTATTAAAAAAAAATAGGAGTGGGCAGAGACCAAATATAAATTTTAACTCCAATCTCTCTAATATTCAAACTCTAATGACGAATTAAAAAGAAACTATTTGAGAACTATTCTGCGAAGCTTCTGAGTAAAATACAAGAATTAGTTCATATGATCTTTACTTGTACAACGCTTTGTATTGGATTGTACAGTGTCCTTTTATAGCATTAGCAAATTGTTCCATGGTTGGTGAAAGACTGATGGAAAATTAGTAGAATATGCACATTTTCTCTCCTGTACGCCTTCAGACCCTCGAACAAACCCTAAATACACCCGCAATTTAATTTAATTTATTTTTTTATTTTTATAAAAAAATACCATAACTACGCTAAAAAAATAGTTGTAGAACTATAAATGAAATTTGATAGAAAATTTGTGTCAAACGGAGGGGTAGGGATGGCAAAATTTTGCCATGTCCAACCCAAGCTCAAAGCTTTTCCAAAAGGCCTGAGCCCAAAAAAAATTCAGCCCGGTGATCTTTGTATTGTTTGTGTGTATTTAATAAATTTGATGAGTGTACTTAGTTCAAAAAATATATAAGTAATTAAAACGGTGAGTGTACTTAAAAAATTATTATAATTTTAAACTAAAGCCCTGCGGGCTAGACCTTTTTTGGCCCCTAATTAGGATGCTAATTAAGCAATACTTGTCTATATAGTTTCAAATTCCCGACAAAAGCCCCGTGATCTCCATCTTTTGAAATCAAGTTAGAGTTCCTTGTGAGAAGTTTTGAAATCTTTATAGGAGAGTAAAATAAAATGTATTGAATTAAATCAAATAAAAGCATTTTCTCACTAAGTGGAGTCTGTTGGGTTTCTAAGGTCATCCCAAGATCATATTAAGCATGAAACATGTGAATACTCAAAGTAAAGTTGCGGAAAAATACTAACTTTGAACAGATATAGGATGCGTTGATAACAAAACTTTCCTTTGAGAAGTGCTCCAAGATCTTCTCTTTGAATGTTGATGTCCAAGCTCAAAGCTTTGAGATGGATTCCAAGTTCTTGGGAATGGTTTCCCTATCACCTTAGAATGATTCTTCAAGTGCTAGCTTTGGAAAAAATTGCAACAAAATTTTCCCTAAAAGCCTTGTGAAGTTCGGCCAAAGGAGGAAAAAAGAGAGACTTTAGGTTTTTGGTATATTTGATTTCTAAAACCAATTACACTTATGAAAAGTCAAAGGCAAAATTTGGTATATCATTTTCCAAAAAGATTAAAGCAAATTTTGAGGGAAAAAAACAATTAAAGCTTCCAACTACTCCCATCACCAATAGTGACTAGATGTCAATCACAAGAAATGTGACATGACTTCCATCACTAAAGTGATTTGCGATGTGACTTGTGGGCCCCACTTTAATTCAAAATCTGAGTGGGCCCGCAAACACTTCCGGGCTCGGGTTCGTTAATTCTGAATTAACGAATTTTCCGTTGCGACGTAATTAAATCAAATTTAATTAAATAATTATGCCTAGCAAAATTGCGATGTGACTTGTGGGCCCCACTTTAATTCAAAATCTGAGTGGGCCCGCAAACACTTCCGGGCTCGGGTTCGTTAATTCTGAATTAACGAATTTTCCGTTGTGACGTAATTAAATCAAATTTAATTAAATAATTATGCCTAGCAAAATTACTATTCACGTCGCTCGCGAATTAATTCTAAATTAATTCGTTCGCCCGAATTAAAATCCAATTTTAATTCCGTTATGAAATCTAATTTCATTTAATATATCGAATATATTATTCCATCGATTAATTCCAAATTAATCGTTCTCTCTCTCCTTATAGTATTTTATCCCAGATAAAATCTCTCCGTAATTAATCCTAAATTAATTATGTTCGAATCATACGTCATCGGTGAATCTTCGGGAAGCGACCCATGAGATCCCTGGATATGTTGGCAGTAAATCCGGTCGTCGGACTATCCGAACACGTGCGTACCTCGTACTACGTTTTTACCGATTTACGAGACATGGTTGGCTTCTAGCAAAGCACCGTGCCTACCCAATTCTCCAGAAATATTCTTAAAGGAATATATAATCTGTGTCAGGCGTAGTATACGTAGTATAACGTATTGCGATCCAGTATCGGATGTCACATGCAAGGCCTGGGGATGAAATAGTGTCTGCCCCGTACGAAGCATATATCGGATCACAAGCAACTAGTCTCTTTAATCGGATAATCATGACCTTGTCATATTATCCTGATGGTTGCAACACATTAGAGTACCAGTTCTGTATCCCTGCGTGATCATCAACTTCATATGACTGAAGTGATACTTCTGTCTTGACATCACACCCAATACACTACGATTCTCAATAAACCCAGAAGAGGTGTACACAGAACCTGTTAAAGTCCCGGACGACCAAAACCAAAGCGTATTGATTGTCGCAAGTACTAGAGATGCAAGTCTCAGGTTAAGACCAAATACACCTACCCTGAAGCGGTTCCCATAGACACATAGTTATACTACCAATGGGATTCCGCGGGGTCTATCTAGAGCGAAGCTGTTTCCGTACCATCGGTAAACACAACCTCCTATCACACTTGCATAAGTATCCAATACTTAAATATATGAGAACTATGCTGTTACGCTTCCATAACACGCACAAGTGCAATACTAGTCTATTTCGCATTATCGATGTTTAGTCTCGATAATACTACGACTAGGGATATTTAATGATTAAACCTTAGTGGATTAATAATGTCTCATATCTTATTAATCTGAAACTAATCATAAGGAATTTTATCATTTATATATCCCGGTAATCCAATTACAAATGATAAAAGAGTAATTTCCTTTGTCACATAGTTAATTTGTACAACAACACCATGTTCTGTACAAATAGTGATGCTATGGGTCATAATTGTCCAACAATCTCCCACTTGGCCTATAGCCAATCACTCAAGTGTCCTACACCTGAACTATGTACGGGTCGCTCAAACTTCTGCTGAGAAACAGCTTTCGTCAGCGGATTTGCAAGATTATCATCTGATGCGATTTATTCGATCATCTTATTGCTACGATGTATGATCTGACGAATCAGATGAAATCATTCGAAGTACATACTTGGATCGTTGATGAGACCATTAATTCTTTAGTCTGTGCTGTAGCCTAGCTCAACCGCTAATAGAACTACACCTAATCTAATTAGGATTATATAGATCCAAAATGCTTCTTTTGCTGCCTCAGCTGCAGCAATATTCCGCTTTTGTTGTTTATTCGGCAACAATATCTTGCTTGGAAGATTTCCAGCTCACTGTTCCGTTATTCAAACTATATAGTACCCTTATTACGACTTATAGTCGTTTTTATCGGTTAGGAAACTTGCAATGGTGAACCCAGTCACTTCAAGTTCTCATTCTCCATATCTTAAGAAAGCACCCTTAGTTCGTCTAAGATACTTAAGGATGTTCTTCACATCAATCCAGTGACCATCACCTGGATTGGCCTGATTGTGACTCCATATGCTCAAAGCATATGAGACACCAGGTCGCGTACATATTTTTAATGTATGAGTTCTCGGAGATGGTCAACAACTTTTAGATCTATCCCAGTAGATCCTTATTCCTAGAATAAAGGTTGTCTCTCCCAAGTATTCTACGGAGAATTTTCATGAAAGCCAAGCTTTCACCGATTGTATTATGAGAATGTCATTTCCAAGAAATGACATGTCATTATTATATATGACAATCATTGTCAGTGCACTCCCACTAACCTTCTTATATTCATAAGAATCATATTCGTTTTGAATTAAATCATATACCATTATGATTACATCAAAACACCAGTTTCAAGAACACAATGCTTGCTTCAATCCATAAATGGATCGATTTAACTTGCAAACCTTGTTTGCATGTTTGGTATGATAAAACCGTCTGGATGTTGATAAATATCCTCCAAAAGGTTTCCGTTAAGGAAAGCGGTATTGACGTTCAGCTGCCATATTTCATAAATGAAACATGCAACATAAGCAAGCATTAACCGAATGGATTTAATCATGGCAATGGGTAAAATGTTTCGTTGTAATCGACACCGTGTTGATGACGATTCCCTTTCGGTACAAGCCCAGCTTTGTACGTTTGTATGTTGTCATCCATGTTTGTCTTCCTTGAAGACTCATATAGTACTATTAGGCACAATGCCTTCTGGTACAACAACCAGTGTCCAAACTTAGTTGGTATACATGGAATCCATTTCGGACATCATGGCACTTTGTTATAAAAGGAGTCGATACCTTGTATCACTTCCTCATACGTAGTCGGTTTGTCTTCCTCAATAAGATTAACATCTACATGAGGTGAGATCAAAAACCCATACCTCTCAGGTTGTTTTTTGACTCTCTCCGACCTACACGGTTCTTGTGTATTCGAAGATTGTGGTACAGTTTCATCCCTGATGATTTGTTCATGTTCCGTTAAAGATTCTGTGCCAGGAAAAGTAGGACTCTGATTTTCATCGAGTTCTACTTTCCTCCCACTTACCACTGCATATAGGTATTCCTCTTAGGAAAACCGCATGGAGAGCAAAAATTACATTGTTCTCTTGTAAGTTGTATAAGTACTATACTTTGGTTTCCCTAGGACAACCTACAAATAGGTACTTATCCGATTTGGGTTCTAGTTTGGAATCATCCAAACATTTAGCGTATGCCAAGCATTCCCAAATCTTCAGGAATGAGAAACCTGATTTCTTTCCTGTTCATATCCAATATGAAGTCTGTCTAACAGATTTATATGGAACCATATTCAAAATAAGTATTGCACTGTTTAATGCGTATCCTCAGAAGGAAATTGGTAGCTCAGAGTGACTCATCATTAACCTTACCATGTCCAACAAAGTTCGGTTTCTCTGTTCGGACACACCGTCAAATTGAGGTGTTCCCAGAGGAGTCCACTGTGAAAGAATACTATACTCTTTCAAATAGTCGAGAAACTCATTGCTTAAGTATTTCCATCACGGTCCAATCGTGATGTTTTAATACTCTTGCTGGTCTGTTTTCTTACTTCGTGTCGAAACTCTTTGAATTACTCAAAAGTTCCTGACTTGTGTTTCATAAGATACACGTAACTGTAACGCAATGCTACATCCGTAAAGGTTACGAAGTATTCATATTTATCCTTAGCCTAGCTAGACATGGGCAAACTTATGTCACAATGAACGAGTGCTAACAGATCGGTGGCACTTGCACTTTTACCAAGTAAAAGGTATTTTACGCACTTTGCCCAATAAACTAGATTCGTAGACATTATTTGAATTAGATCAAATCCGTCCTAGTATCCACTCATCGAAAGTGTGGATATACGAGTCTTGTTAATGTGTCCCAGACAACAATGCCACAAATAAGTCTAATTTGATTAATTCAGTTTGAGCTATTTGTTTGTCATGCTATATGTTTGAGATTAATTTATATTCTAAATATAAATACTGTTATTCACAGCCAATGTGTTTATCTCAATATCATCTTTATAAACAAAACACTTAGTGTTCTAGAATATAAAGGTATACCCGCAACGGGTTAAACTTAGATATAGAGATAATGTTTCTAGTCAAACTAGGTACATTATAACAATTTCCTAATTTAAGTACATGCCCCAAGGGCAGTTCCAAAACTTAGGTTTCTACGGTTAAAACAGCGAATCTCGTCCCATTTTCGACTCGCAGGTAGATCTCAACTGAAGTCAGTATCCTGCTAATCAGCAGATTTTGCATATCAGTACATATTTATGTAACACATCTAGTTTCAAAAATCCAATTTTGAAACTAATAATTAACATGTTTATGACAAACATACTTGAAGCCGGAGTCTTGCCCCGCCTTCACTTCCTTCATGTCTGCCTTGTCCACACGGCAGTCACGCTTCTAGTGACCCCGTTTGCCACAGTTTAGGCAGAGATCTTGGGATATGTCATTTGTCTTCCTAGAAGACTCTGATGATTTTGCATTTGCCCCTTTTAGAAGCTCTGGCTCTGCCTCATTGAGCATAGCCATCAACTCTCCAGGAGTTTACTCTTGGTTCATTATGAACCTGCCCCAGCTTTCGGGTAGAGACTATAAGATCAAATCTTTGGTAGTCTCGGCCACGTAGGTAATGCCCAGCTAACCTAGCTGATCGATGACAGCAATCATCTGCGATACTTAGTGCTCGACATATGTACCCTCTGACATACGCGAGCGAAAAAGCTTCTTTTGCAATTTGTACTTCTAAGATCTAAGAATAGATCTATGAAGATCCTTTAATTTCAACATCATGGTATAAGGATCTAATCCTTAGTTTTGACGACAAAATTAAAGTGTCATTGCATCAAGAATAAAAGATTGAGCACTAAAGTTATCATCACCATGAGTCTTCCAAAGCTCATGCTCTACTATTTGCTCAACTCCGGGCTCAGGCCCGAGAGGTTTCTCTATCAAATAGAATAGCTTCTCAGTTCTCAGGACTATCCTGAGGTTCTATTCCCAATCTGAAAATTAAAGCTATTTAAGACATTTTCACCCAAGATTATGTTCTAAACGCTAATCTTTCAGTTATCTTGATTGCAATAGTCCAACTATCCAATCAACGATTTTAGGTACAATCAAATATAATGATTACTATAGTCTAACTATATAATCAACTACTATTTGATTGGTTAAATTCAAATATATTGATTACTATAATCCAATTATATAATCAACTATAAATGAAGTAGTTTGAATATAGTCCAACTGTTAAATTAAAACAATAACAAATTTAATACTGGCCTCCCACTATTTTTCGGTGAGCCTCTAACCCTCTGTTGAGTACTCGGGAAATCTAGTTTCCTAATGGGCTAGGATCCCGTTAAATAACACACAACCTTGATTTTGGCCAACAAGCTGTATGATTGTAGGACACAGAACTTGACGACGTTGTTCTAGGCTCGTGGCCTAGTTGGGAGTACGGAATAGATCGCGGGGAACTAAACCAGAGAAATAACATGGAGTCGCCACCCGGTGTGAACCGGGACAAAGATTTAAGGCCGCACTCACCCCTCGCAAGGGAAGACCTCAAACCTGTTGGGTTCGGAATGGTCCCTTACTTATGTCACTTGTAATGATGTGATTGGTGCAATATCTTAACCGAATCTATGCAACATGCTCAAGAACAACCTATATCTAGTTCATGCTCATAAAGATAAATCCTATGTCTAAGTTTGCATGCTTGGAAAGTAAGTCATCATAAAACACGACAACACACGTCAATCTCATGAACATATTTCAATTATTTAATGCGAAATACAAACAATAACATAAACTTAATGCAAATTCCAAATGCAAAATGAATAACTAATTATGCTTAGAATAAACAACTAACTAAGCTAAATCACGCTTTAATAACAAATAAATAACCTACGAACTACAACATGCTCACACACAAGTTTGGATGAGACGAAATACGTGTCTCTTAAGTGGTACGCGGCATTGTATCCCGAGTACAAACCGCACTACCGTCCATTCAGATTCGGCTAAAGAATTTACGTCCGGGTTTCCATCCTATATACCACAAAAGGGAACACATATTCCGCTCATCCAACAATCACATCATGCCTCAAACGACTCTCATGCGATAATATTTAAAATAAATAAAATAAACGAAAGATAATAAATAAAAGGGTGCCCTCATGTCTAACCTCTTTTGTCGTCTCACGAAAGGGCGTTACACGGCCGTTGGAAGGGTGGATGATCCACAACTCTTTCGGTTCACTAACTCAACGTTTTCCTTCGCTGTTTCGCTATTCAAGCTGCTGTTTTCACTCTGTTTCGCTACTGTTTCCTCGTTGTTTTGCTGCTGGTTTATGCAGTTTTAGAGTACTAAAATATGGGCTGGTTTGAGGCTAATAGGGGCTGCGGTTTTAGAAGGGTTTAAGGGCAGTTTTTGTCACTGTTTTGGGGTTGATTTAGGGTGTTTTCTGGACAGTTTTTGGGGACTGTTTTGTGCAGATTTTGGGTGTGTTTTCTGGACAGTTTTAAGGCTTATTCTGGACAGTTTTAAGGCTTATTGAGTTCGGCAGTTTAAGGCTTATTCGTGAGGTGTGTTTAATGATGCGTTAAAAGGGCTGATGAGTGGGCTGCAACGTGTGGCGTGGTGGGAGCAAGCGTGAGGGTTATGAGCTGGGCGCAAAGGGGACTTGTGGTGAGAGCTTGTGAGCTGTGAACGTGGCTGAAGGGCTGTCAACGTGGGGCGTGATGGGCGATGAGCTGTGTGGTTTGTGAGATGGGCGCTAGGTGGCGTCCTGCGTGATGGTTAAAGGGTTGGCATGTGGCTTTGTCAGGTGGCTTGAGGGGCAGTATGTGGCGTGTGCTGAAGAGAGGCGTGAGGCTGGGCAGAATTGTTGAAGGGTAGTGGGCTGTTCACGTGTTTGATTGGAGTGGAGGCTGAGGTCTTGTGAGTGGAGAAGGCTTGTTGTTACGTGGGTGATGATGCGCTGAAGTTGAGGTCGGTGAGGGAGAGTGTGAAGGCCTGAGGCAGGTTATGTGGCGAGAGGGGCGTGAAGGATGAGGAGTTAAGCGTGAGTGGAGGGAGACCGAATGCTTGTGAGCTTTAGAATTTTAGGGTTATTATTTTGTGTGTTTTTTTGTGTGAATCTGCTAGGGTTGAATGTGTGGGTTAAATGTTCTTTTTATAGGCCAATGAGGGGGTTTACCTTGTTGGAGAAGGAATAAAATTTATGTATTAACTGAGAGATATTTTTAATTATTATGTGATAGGGAAAATCTTTAATTAGGGGAATTAATTTGATTTGTTCTTTTTAATTAAGGATATGATTTATTTAAATTGGTAGATGATTTAATTAAATTAGGAATGTGATTTATTTATGGAATTTAATTTGTGACATGTGTTTTAATTTAATTTAATTGGATTTATTTAGTTTAGGAATGTGATTAATTTAATTTAATTTAAGTTTAATTTAATTGGTTTTAATTTAATTTGTGACATGTATTTTAAATGTTTTAAATAATTTGGATTGGGCTTGGTGTGTTTAAAAACAGAGGTCCAACAAGCGAACCCGAAGCTAAACAAGCAAGTTAAATCTGACAAAATGCTAATTTCCAACTTTACCCTTCCAATGTCCGTTTCCCGCGGCTTTCACAACTAAAGAGGTAGTGTCTCCATACGAGACTCATCATCGGGTTTATATGTAAAAATGCAAAGCCTACAGTCGCCCCCACTTTTATTGGACTTGTGCAGTGTGTGACAATGACAATCCTATCAAAGTACGTGCAATGCATTTTTACTTACCTAGCTCGCCAGCTACCACTTGACTTGCCATGTTGATTTGAGTTGATTTGATGGTGCTAAACCCCATACCTAGGGCGTTGCGGTTGCGTTTCCGTACCTAGAGTGCCGCAGTGATGATGTTCTTGTTGTGCCGTACCTGGCGTGCTAACCCCGTGCCTAGGGTGTTGCAGTAGTCTATAATAGTCCACATGCTGTACCTGGCGTGCTAACCCCGTACCTAGGGTGCCGCAATGGTCTGAATGCCGTACCTGGCGTGCTAACCCCATACCTAGGGTGCCACAGTTGCGTCTCCGTACCTAGAGTGCCGCAGTTGTCTGAATGCTAACCCCGTACCTAGGGTGTCGCAGTAGTCCACATGCCGTACCTGGCGTGCTAACCCCGTACCTAGGGTGTCGCGGTTGTGATAGTTGTGGTCCCCTTCCGAACCTTGCTCCATTTCCGGAGTGCCATTTCCGGCATGCTAAACCTCATTTTCGAGGCGTCGCGGATGTGATAGTTGTGGTCCCCTTCCGAACCTTGCTCCATTTTCGGAGTGCCATTTTCGACATGCTAAACCTCATTTCCGAGGTGTCACGGATGTGATAGTGGTCCATTTCTGAACCGTGCTCCATTTTCGGAGTGCCATTTTCGGCGAGCTGATGTGATTGTGGTACATTTCCGAACCATGCTCCATTTTCGGAGTGCCATTTTCGGCGAGCTGATGTGATTGTGGTCCATTTTCGAACCATGCTGATGTGAGAGTGGTCCATTTCCGAACCATTGTTAGTAAGAGACAGTCCATTTCCGAACCATTACTGATGTGAGAGTGGTCCATTTTCAAACCATTGCTGATGTGAGAGCGGTCAATTTCCGAACCGTTGCTGATGATAGATAGTCCATTTCCGAACCATTACTAATGTGAGAGTGGTCCATTTCTGAACCATTGCTGATGTGAGAGCGGTCCATTTCCGAACCGTTGCTGATGAGAGATAGTCCATTTCCAAACCATTGCTGATTAGAGATAGTCCATTTTAGAACCATTGCTGACGTGTGAGTGGTCCATTTCCGAACCGTTGCTGATGAGAGATAGTTCATTTCCGAACCATTGCTGATGTGAGAGTGGCCCATTTCTGAACCGTTGCTGATGATATGTGTCTCCATACCCGGAGTACAGATGATGCAGTGGGCCCTCGACCCTGGGACGCATCCCGGAACTGTAACTGATGTGTGGGCCATCGACCCTGAAACACATCCTAAAAGTAATGATGTAGTGGGTTCTCGACCCTGGGACGCATCCCGAAACCACAACTGTTGATGCAGTGGGCCCTCGACCCTGGGACGCATCCCGGAACTGCAACCGACAACGGGGCCCCTCGACCCTGGGACACATCCCAATACCGCTGACAATGTGGGCATCGCCCTCAAACTGATGATGTAGTGGGTCTTCGACCCTAAAATGGTACTGATGTGGGCCTCGCCCTCAAAACTGATTCTGATATGGGCCTCGCCCCTAGACTGATGCTGATGTGGGCCTCGCCCCCAAACTGATACTGATGTGGGCCTCGCCCCAAACTGATACTAATATTGGCCTCGCCCCAAACTGATATGGGCCTCACCCCAAACTGACACTAATGTGAGCCTCGCCACAAACTGATGCTAACGTGGGCCTCGCCCGCAAACTAATGTGGGCCTCGCCCCAAACTGACACAGGTGTGGGCCTCACCCCAAACTGATGTGGGCTTCGCCCCCAAGCTGATATTGATGTTGATATGGGCCTCGACCCTGGGACTAATCCCCAAAACTGACACTGATGCTGATGTGGGCCTCGACCCCGGGACTCATCCCCAAACTAATACTGATGTGGGCCTCGCCCCCAAACTGATGTGGGCTTCGCCCCCCAGACTAATGTTGATGTGGGCCTCGCCCTTAGACTGATACCGATATGGGCCTCGCCCCCAGAATGATACTGATATGGGCCTCGCCCCAAACTGATACTGATGTGGGCCTCGCCTTAAACTGATGTGGGCCTCGCCCCAAACTGACACTGATGTGGGCCTTGCCCCCAAACTGATGTGGGCTTCGCCCCCAAGCTGATATTGATGTTGATATGGGCCTCGACCCTAGGACTCATCCCCAACACTGACACTGATGCTGATGTGGGCCTCGACCCCGGGCCTCATCCCCAAACTAATACTGATGTGGGCCTCGCCCCCAAACTGATGTGGGCTTCGCCCCCAGACTAATGCTGATGTGGGCCTCGCCCTTATACTGATACCGATATGGGCCTCACCCCCAGAATGATACTGATATGGGCCTCGCCCCAAACTGATACTGATATGGGCCTCACCCCAAACTGATACTGACATGGGCCTGGCCCCAAACTGATACTGATGTGGGCCTCACCCCCAGACTGATATTGATATGGGCATCGACCCTGGGAGTCATCCCCAAACTGATTCTGATGTGGGCCTCGACCTTGGGACTCATCCCCAAAATGATTCTGATGTGGGCCTCAACCTTGGGATTTTTTCCCGAAGCTGCTGGTAAGGTGGGCCTCGGCCTTGGGATTCATTCCCTTGGGATTCATTCTTAAACTCTGACAATGTGGGCCTCGACCCTGTGATTCATTCCCGGATTCATTTCAAAACTCTGAAGATGTGGGCCTCGACCCTGGGATTTATTCCCAGATTCATTCCAAGACTCTGCCGATGTGGGCCTCGACCCTGGGATTCATTCCAAAACTCTAACAATGTGGGCCTCGACCCTGGGATTCATTCCCCTGGGATTCATTCCCGAAACTCTGATGATGTGGGCCACGACCTTGGGATTCATTCCCGAAACTGCTGATAATTTGGACTTCGCCCCCCAGTCTAATGCTGATGTGGGCCTCGCCCTCATAATGATACCGATATGGGCCTCGCCCCCAGAATGATACTGATATGGGCCTCGCCCCAAATTGATACTGACATGGGCCTGGCCCCAAACTGATACTGATGTGGGCCTCGCCCCCAGACTGATACTGATAAGGGCCTCGACCCTAGGACTCATCCCCAAACTGATTCTGATGTGGGCCTCGACCTTGGGACTCATCCCCAAAATTGATTCTGATGTGAGCCTCGACCTTGTGACTCATCCCCAAAATTGATACTGATGCCAATGTGGGCCTCATCCCTGGGACTCATCCCCAAAAATGATACTGATGTGGGCCTCGACCCTGGGACTCATCCCCAAAACTGCTGATGTGGGCCTCGACCCTGGGACTTATCCCCAAAACTGATACTGACGTGGGCCTCAACCTTGGGATTCTTTCCCGAAGCTGCTGGTAAGGTGGGACTCGGCCTTGGGATTCATTCCCCTGGGATTCATTCCTAAACTCTGACAATGTGGGCCTCGACCCTGTGATTCATTCCCGGATTCATTTCAAAACTCTGAAGATGTGGGCCTCGACCCTGGGATTCATTCCCGGATTCATTCCAAGAGTCTGCTGACGTGGGCGTCGATCCTGGGATTCATTCCAAAACTCTGACGATGTGGGCCTCGACCCTGGGATTCATTCCCGAAACTCTGACGATGTGGGCCTCGACCCTGAGATTCATTCCCCTGGGATTCATTCCCGAAACTGATGATGCTATGTTGTTATTTCTAGTTGGTTTGCATTTGCCGCTTTCTCCTTTTTTCTTCTTTGAAACCTGTGAATACAAAACAAAACAAACACAAAAAAGAATGCAGAATATGCTACGTGTATGCATGCATGCATGAATGAATTTCCTATTCCGATGGGTTAGGTCTTCTTTGTGCTCTTCGGCGCCCTTTATCTATAGATGTTCTTCGGTTACCCCTGGGTCTACTTATGGTTTCTTTCTGTCAATTCTCTTCTAGTGATTGCTCAATTTTTCTTTTATCTCATAGCTCAAGTTCCCATTACGTCCATCATTCGTGAGGTGGTAGACTGGTCGCCCCCAGTCTTGATTTATCTTTCTGCTCTCCGCTATTTGCAGTTGGTCAAGATGAACCACATGGTGGGGCCTTCCATATCATCATACTATATTACATACTATGAAATAGTCCCAATAGTTACACATATTATCATCCTTAAAGAATGCCTAATATTGAAACCAGAGAACCTTCAAAACACTCAATGCAACTCAAATCCAAGTCTTTGAATAAATGATCTAAGGCAGACTCAAAGTGTGTGTGTGCAAAGGTTCCTTCACAGATTCATCCCCAGGTAAGCCAACTCAATAATTTCGTCAAAAAATTATGATCGATGGGTCAAACCAACCTAGATGTCTCAATTATGCCTGCAGTTGCTTTTCTGTGCTCAATGTGGTATGGTTTTCTTTCTCTTTTGTCTCTTTCTTTTTTCTTTTCATTTTGAACTTCTTTTTTCTTTTCTTTTTTTTTTCTTTTTTTTTTTCTTTTTTTTTTCAACACACCTACCCTTTAAGGTAGCATTTCTCCTCATGGTGGTCCTAATACTCGCCCATGGGTAGCTTCACGTTTATCGGTTATAGGTGGTTTAATTCTTTTCTTTAGAGACTTTTCTTTTATTTTCAACCATATCACACATAATAACATAAGCAAATCAAGATAGACATCTAAGCAAACGGTCATTCACCGACCTACAATTTGTTCAACTAGTCATTTTGCTAACTACTCAGGTTTTCACTGCTAAGAACCTATAGTGAAGTGCTTACGAGTATAACATAGATCAATCATTCAAAGTATCAGATAAAAGCACATCAAGAGTTTATCGTTTCTAAGATTTCTCCCTAAAGCAATCAATTTCATCATCGGACTTATGCCTAACTATTAAGGACTAAAAACAAACAATTTTTCTTTTTTTTTTTCTCTTTTTTTGTTGATTTTTTTTGAAATTCCCCCAATGGTCTTTCTATCATTGCAGTAAAGTTTTCTGTTCGTTGGTTTCCTTTTCCACGATATCCATGTTTGCTAAACTCTTCTTTGACAAGTCTTCTTTTTACTAACCCAACGGATATCTATGATGACTTTTAAGACACGAGGGTTAACATGATGCATGTATGCATGAGATGCATGAGATGCGTGCGATGCATGTAATATATAAGCTCATAAGAATTTTACACTAGTTGGCCCATCATCATTTTAGAAACTTTTGGCCCGATTGCCATAAAGCACAGACTCGTCCCAGTTAAATGGCCCAACAAGCCCATACCTCATGACAACAAGTCCAACTGAATCCAAATGACAATGGTCCAAAACATAAAGGAATAGTCTCTACTGATCCTACAACTATAGTTCATACGCGGGTTTACAGGGGTATAGACAAAAGCTCCCGTCGATGAAGGATTGCCCACAACTAGGTCTCCCCACTCAAGGGTTCGAGCGACCAAGTGAGCGCACATTTTTTATACACTAAGGTACGTGCCAACGAGCTATGGTGTGTGATGACTGTCAAATGGATTTCCCGTTGTAGATTCCTTAGAGGGAGGGTGGAACGAGGCTCTCTTAAGTACCCAAGCCCCTTAGGCTCTTATCACTTGGTGTCAGGAATAAACAACGAGTCCTCCAAATTAGTTCATCACAGTAGGCTACAAGTACATGATTATCTAGGTTCCTTCACATCTTTTCCTTATAGAAAGGTAGTGAATGAAGGAAGACACCAAACCATTACCTAGCCTTAAAAGTGCCTTTGATTAAACCCATCTCAACCTACGGTAGACACAGTTAACTAAAGCACAAATTACAAATCACTACAAGACATTATTTCGGGGACAACTCTCTAAATCCCCAGTGGAGTCGCCAGACTGTAGGACACAGAACTTGACGATGCTGTTCTAGGCTCGCGGCCTAGTTGAGAGTACGGAATAGCTCGCGGGGAACTAAACCGGAGAAATAACATGGAGTCACCACCCGGTGTGAATTGGGACAAAGATTTAAGGCCGCACTCACCCCTCGCAAGGGAAGACCTCAAACCTATTAGGTTCGGAATGATCCCTTACTTATGTCACTTGTTATGATGTGATTGGTGCAATATCTTAACCGAATCTATGCAACATGCTCAAGAACAACCTATATCTAGTTCATGCTCATAAAGATAAATCCTATGTCTAAGTTTTCATGCTTGGAAAGTAAGTCATCATAAAACACGACAACACACATCAATCTCATGAACATATTTCAATTATTTAATGCGAAATGCAAACAATAACATAAACTTAATGCAAATTCCAAATGCAAAACGAATAACTAATCATGCTTAGAAATAAACAACTAACTAAGCTAAATCATGCTTTAATAACAAATAAATAACCTACGAACTACAACATGCTCACACACAAGTTTGGATGAGACGAAATACGTGTCTCTTAAGTGGTACGTTGCGTTGTATCCCGAGTACAAACCACACTACCGCCCATTCAGATTCGGCTATAGAATTTACGTCCGGGTTTCCATCCTATATACCACAAAAGGGAACACATATTCCACTCATCCAACAATCACATCATGCCTCAAATGACTCTCATGCGATAATATTTAAAATAAATAAAATAAACGAAAGATAATAAATAAATGGGTGCCCTCAGGTCTAACCTCTTTTGTCGTCTCACGAAAGAGCGTTACACGGCCGTTGGAAGGGTGGATGATCCGCAACTTTTTCGGTTCACTAACTCAACGTTTTCCTTCGCTGTTTCGCTATTTAAGCTGCTGTTTTTACTCCGTTTCGCTGCTGCTTCCTCGCTGTTTTACTGCTGGTTTATGCAGTCTTAGAGGGTTAAAATATGGGATGTTTGGAGGCTAATAGGGGCTGCGGTTTTTTAGAAGGGTTTAAGGGCAGTTTTTTTCATTGTTTTGGGGTTGATTTAGGGTGTTTTCTGGACAATTTTTGGTGACTGTTTTGTGCAGTTTTTTGGTGCAGTTTTGGGTGTGTTTTATGGACAGTTTTAAGGCTTATTCTGGACAGTTTTAAGGCTTATTGAGTTCGGCAGTTTAAGGCTTATTCGTGAGGTGTGTTGAATGATGGGTTAAAAGGGCTGATGAGTGGGCTGCAACGTATGGCGTGGTGGGAGCAAGTGTTAGGGTTATGAGCTGGGCGCAAAGGGGACGTGTGGTGAGAGCTTGTGAGCTGTGAACGTGGGGCGTGATGGGCGATGAGCTGTGTGGCTTGTGAGATGGGCGCTAGGTGGCGTGCTGTGTGATGGTTAAAGAGGTTGGCATGTGGCTTTGTCAGGTGGCTTGAGGGGCAGTATGTGGCGTGTGCTGAAGAGAGGCGTGAGGCTGGGCAGAATTGTTGAAGGGTAGTGGGCTGTTCACCTGTTTGATTTGCGTGGAGGCTGAGGTCTTGTGAGTGGAGAAGGCTTGTTGTTACGTGGGTGATGATGCGCTGAAGTTGAGGTCAGTGAGGGAGAGTGTGAAGGCTTGAGGCAGGTTATGTGGTGAGAAGGGCGTGAAGGATGATGAGTTAAGCGTGAGTGGAGGGAGATCGAATGCTTGTGAGCTTTAGAATTTTAGGGTTATTATTTTGTGTGAATCTGCCAGGGTTGAATGTGTGGGTTAAAGGTTCTTTTTATAGGCCAAGGGAGAGGGTTTACCTTGTTGGAGAAGGAATAAAATTTGTGTATTAACTGGGAGATATTTTAATTATTATGTGATAGGGAAAATCTTTAATTAGGGGAATTAATTTGATTTTTTCTTTTTAATTAAGGATATGATTTATTTAAATTGGTAGGTGATTTAATTAAATTAGGAATGTGATTTATTTATGGAATTTAATTTGTGACATGTGTTTTAATTTAATTTAATTGGATTTATTTAGTTTAGGAATGTGATTTAATTTAATTTAATTTAAGTTTAATTTAATTGGTTTTAATTTAATTTGTGACATGCATTCTAAATGTTTTAAATAATTTGGATTGGGCTTGGTGTGTTTAAAAACAGAGGTCCAACAAGCGAACCCGAAGCGAAACAAGCAAGTTAAATCTGACAAAATGCTAATTTCCAACTTTACCCTTCCAACATCCGTTTCCCGCGGCTTTCACAACTAAAGAGGTAGTGTCTCCATATGAGACTCATCATCGGGCTTATATGCAAAAATGCAGTGCCTACAATGATATTTAAATAGGTAGATCTCTAAGATCAATTGGATCTCATCCAATTCCTAAATCCGGTAGGTGGACCTCCAAGTCCGAAACATATATACAATATATATGCCAATATATCCAATATATTTTCCTAACCTTTTCCTCTGAATCAACTAAGCCTTGGCTTTGGCACAACAAGCTTAATGATTCCAGTTAAGCGAGACCCATTGACTTTGGAAAGCTTCGTAATCGATGTCGATGGACAAGAAGTTATCTTGACTTTGGCTAACAAATCACGACTTGGACAAGACATACGATATGAAACAAAGCCTTCATGATTCAAACACATCCATAATGGACAAAGGTCTTGACTTTGGCCAACAAACCAGTGCCAATCTTGGATCTTGAGAAAGAATCACTCAATGGAAGAAAACGCTTAATATTTGTTGATGGTTTTTCGTGTAAATGGCAACCAATTAATTACCTTTTTTAGGTCTCATCATACACCCTTAAGCATCCATTCTAAAAGCATATAATGCGCGGTAAATAAATTAATAATGATATGCGGATGTATATCTCACAAATTATTCCTAGAACAAATCACTCCTCTTCCTCTCCCCGGCTAGCACTATTCTAACTTCTACCCAATTACATAATACAATTAAAGAAACCTCATTAACTTTGAGGGGAATTAGGTGAGAAGAGAATTACAAAGATTGAGAGATAATGCTGGACACGCAGGTCCAATTTAATAAATTCTAAATTTACAACAATTTCCAAAATTGCCATTTCCCTTCTAATATCCATCCGATATACATTATTCATACAACTCATCCATGTATTCACACAAAGCATGTTATTCAATCAATCTAATCAAATTAATTAATCTTTGAATAAAGTGATCATCCAATGTTCAAACAACGATTTGATTTGCGCGAGTCCAACTCGTTCAAGAATAAGTACTCAAGGTACGAATTCTTGAATTATATCGAACTACAATTTTAAATCTAATTTAATTTGTATTCAATACTAATTCTATATTTAATTCCAAATTAAATAATTACACTTTTAATGCGCCTTTACGACTTAGATTCTAAATCTAATCTTAATGGGTCTCAAAGCCCAATTAACATCCAATGTCAATTTAATTAAAGTCCAATGGGCTTTCAATTAATTTCTTAAGGCATGGGCTTTGGTCAATATGGGTCAAACCCAAATACCAAGGCCTAATTAAAGGAATCACCCTATTTGCCAAAAAATCAATTTTGGCCCATTAGGCCCAATTAAATTTTAAAAGGCCCATATATTATATTTGGACTTAATGGAATGGTTTAGGCCCAATTTGGTTCCAATCCAATTGTCCTAAACTAACTTGGCCCAACCAAGCCCATTAGGCCCAAATACAACATCATTAGCCCAATTCCAAATTAGGCCCAATTAATTAAATATTAATATTCCAAATATCATGATTTAATTAATTAAAATGTATAGCACTAATTAATTATCTAAATTAACATTTTCAAAATACTAATTTAATCAATTAATCATGCATTAATTTTTCAACACATGTCCAACATTATTGAAACCAAAATCAACTCATTTCATAATTCTTATGGTCACGGCATTATGATGATTTTATATCTGATTTTGATTTTATACCAATTAAATCATAAATCAATATATATCATGTCTTTAAACACATCCAATGGTTTAAAAAACAAAAATCACCATGACCTAAGGTTCCACTAGTTTCGGCCAAGCCAACAAAATTGGGGAAATTAATCCAATTAATTTTTCATCAAATTGATCATATAAAACTCTAAGTTATCAATATACAAGCATACTCAAACAAACAATTTGATCAAATCATGCTCAAATCAAATTTACCCAAATTTTAGATTAAGAACCCTAATCAAATTTCATGCTCAAATAGGCTCCATGATACCATTGTTGGGTTTCTAAGGTCATCCCAAGATCATATTAAGCATGAAACATGTGAATACTCAAAGTAAAGTTGCGGAAAAATACTCACTTTGAACGGATATAGGATGCGTTGATAACAAAACTTTCATTTGAGAAGTGCTCCAAGATCTTCTCTTTGAATGTTGATGTCCAAGCTCCAAGCTTTGAGATGGATTCCAAGCTCTTGTGAATGGTTTCCATATCACCTTAGAATGATTCTTCAAGTGCTAGCTTTGGAAAAAATTGCAACAAAATTTTCCCTAAAAGCCTTGTGAAGTTCGGCCAAATGAGGAAAAAAGAGAGACTTTAGGTTTTTGGTATATTTGATTTCTAAAACCAATTACACTTATGAAAAGTCAAAGGCAAAATTTGGTATATCCTTTTCCAAAAAGGTTAAAGCAAATTTGGAGGGAAAAAAACAATTAAAGCTTCCAACTACTCCCATCACCAATAGTGACTAGATGTCAATCACAAAAAGGTGACATGACTTCCATCACTAAAGTGACTTGCGATGTGACTTGTGGGCCCCACTTTAATTAAAAATCCGAGTGGGCCCGCAAACACTTCTGGGCTCGAGTTCGTTAATTCAGAAATAACAAATTTTCCATTGCGACGTAATTAAATCAAATTTAATTAAATAATTATGCCTAGGAAAATTACTATTCACATCGCTCGCGAATTAATTCTAAATTAATTCGTTCGCCCGAATTAAAATCTAATTTTAGTTCCGTTATGAAATCTAATTTCATTTAATATATCGAATATATTATTCTATCGATTAATTCCAAATTAATCGTTCTCTCTCTCCTTATAGTATTTTATCCCAGATAAAATCTCTCCGTAATTAGTCCTAGATTAATTATGTTCAAATCATACGTCATCGATGAATCTTCGGGAAGCAACCCATGAGATCCCTGGATATGTTGGCAGTAAATCCGGTCGTCGGACTAGCGGAACACGTGCGTACCTCGTACTACATTTTTACCGATTTACGAGACATGGTTGGCTTCTAGCAAAACATCGTGCCTACCCAATTCTCCAGAAATATTCTTAAAGGAATATATAATCTGTGTCAGGCATAGTATACGTAGTATAGCGTATTGCAATCCAGTATCGGATGTCACATGCAAGGCCTGGGGCTGGAATAGTGTCTGCCCCGTACGAAGCATATATCAGATCACAAGCAACTAGTCTCTTTAATCAGATAATCATGACCTTGTCATATTATCCCGATGGTTGCAACACATTAGAGTACCAGTTCTGTATCCATGCGTGATCATCATCTCCATATGACTGAGGTGATACTTCCGTCTTGACATCACACCCAATACACTACGACTATCAATAAACCCAGAAGAGGCGTACACAGAACCTGTTAAAGTCCCGGACGACCAAAACTAAAGCGTATTGATTGTCGCAAGTACTAGCGATGGAAGTCTCAGGTTAAGACCAGATACACCTACCTTGAAGCAGATTCCCATAGACACATAGTTATACTACCAATGGGATTCCGCGGGGTCTATCCAGAGCGATGCTGTTTCCGTACCATCGGTAAACACAACCTCCTATCACACTTGCATAAGTATTCAATACTTAAATATATGAGAACTATACTGTTACGCTTCCATAACACGCACAAGTGCAATACTAGTCTATTCCGCATTATCGATGTCCAGTCTCGATAATACTACGACTAGGGATATTTAATGATTAAACTTTAGTGGATTAATACTGTCTCATATCTTATTAATCCGGTACTAATCATATGGACTTTTATCATTTATATATCCCGATAATCCAATTACAAATGATAAAAGAGCAATTTCCTTTGTCACATAGTTAATTTGTACAACAACACCATGTTCTGTACAAATAGTGATGTTATGAGTCATAATTGTCCAACATAGTCAACTTTTAATTTTATTTGGAATTCATATCATAAAAATTCGATATATTTTACGTTGGTTGTTGAGACCTAATATAATTCACTTCATTTATTAAAGAGAAGATTTACTTTCCTCTACTGATATCTTAATATGAGCTCTCTGGTGTTTTTTGGAAGCTTTAACTGCAAGCTTCAGTAGCTTCTCTAGCAAGTCTCTAGTAAATCTGTTAATTAATTTGTTATCACTGTAACGGTTGGCAATTTTCTCCATCGTATTTTGTTCGAGATGGGATTTATGACATATTTTATTGTTCTGATTTGAAAATATGATGGGATACAAAGCGGGATGAGATGAGATTTAATGAAATATAACGAGAGTTAACGAGATGTAAGAGGGGACAATAGTTTTTTATATCGAAGAAATAACGAGAAGGGACCGTGATTGACAAATGTCGTATTATCCTATCCTATTGCCAACCACAGTAACAATTGCTAGTGACAACTCAATAATTAGTTAGTAACAACTCAGTAATTAGTTAGTCCATCAATTAGGATCTCATCAATAAGTATTAGCTCATTTGGTCAATAAATCTCTACTCCATACAGTAGATTTTGGGTTCGATTTCTTATGATGGCATGAGTGAATTAAGAATCCATATAATCATTATTAGTATTTGGGCATAGTTCTATCCGCCAACATGCAATCATATCATTTGAGCCTAGTCAGTGGTGATTCGTTAAGCGAAAATTAGTCTTTATAGAAGCGATAGAAGCATTGAAATTTTCTTCTCCTTTATAATAATATAATATAATATAATATTTTATAAGAAAGAGATTTAAATATGCCTTAAACTTATAAAAAAATCAAGGTTCTCTAGGTTATACTTTGAGTTGGTATAAATAGTTAGTTTGTAATTGATGGTTGTAACTACTACGGACATAAACATCTATAACAATGATAATCAAAAAAATAATATTGGATTCATTTAAGGGAACTCAAACCTCTCAAGTGTTGCTATTTCGAGGGATTAACGATCTCCCAAAATAACTATGAAGTTGTCATAATATTTCAGCTTCTTATTTTATTAAATGCTAAATGAGCTTTAAATAGGAAATATAACTTATATTCCTAATGAAATTAAATAATTAAGAAATAACATCTCATTTCCTAATCTTAATTTGGAAAAACATGACTATCTTGTGACATTTTACATTGGTTATTTATTATCCTAACTCCTAATAATCAAAAGAAAAATAGTAAATAAATAAACATATAGATCGTAACATTCAATTCCCCTAAAAAATACCATTGTCCTCAAATGTGGATTTTTTTCCAATAATCATTTTTTCGTATGTTACTTCTTTCAAATAATTATTTTCTCGTCCATTCCTTGAATACTGTATTTTTCTAGTGGCAAGCTTAAACTCAGTTTGGCTCTGATACCAAATATTACAGACACAAATGACCTCCCAAAATAATATGAAGTTGTTAGCACCATATTCTCGATGAAGGATTTTGATAATACAACACTAGAGACTTCGACACGCATTCGCGATGATTAGAGAAAGACGTTGAAGCAAATGGATGTGAAGATTCAAGCGCCAAACGAAGATATCTTGCGTAGTCTTATAGTTTAGGGCTCTCATTATAAGTGAGTCTATAATTAAAATACTCTAAGCTCATAGGACTCATTCACATTCATATATAGGTATTAGTGTCAAGTCCAAAATATTTTTAACCTTCAAATCCTGAGATTTCTGCACTGGAACCGGCATACCAGTCTCTGATACCAACATACTGGTGACCCTGCTCTGCCTTGGGCAGTTTTGCATGCTCTTTGGAGGGCTACTCCATACCGATCAGTCTAGAGTTTGTAAAGTTACTGGAACTGGGATGGTGTATACCGATCCATATACCGATTAGCTAACTGGCATACTGGTCACCATACCGGTCAATAATCCGGTTGATGTGCTTTAATCCTCAATAGTCATATAGTCGTTTAATTTACATGACCGGTATATTGGTCCCTGTAGACGGCATACCGATCTCAGGATATAGAACTGGGGCATTTTTCACCTTCATTATATATTGAGCCCAAATTTCATTTTTGTCATGCTCTTACACTTTTGATACATTTTCTCTAAGGCAAAAACATTGAGAGTCATTTAAACCTTCTTGATCAAATACTCTCATCAAAATCAATGCTCACACACTACACATTTATATCATCTTAGTGACTTGGTTTACGTGGGTTAGAAACTCAAACTTAAATCTTCTTATCTTTTGTGCGTGCCCAAGGTGAGTTGTAAACTTTTATTATCAATCACTTATGGTTGTGAAATCCCTTGTTGAGTGAGCATACTGTTGGATAATTATGACCCATAGCATCACTATTTGTACAGAACATGGTGTTGTTGTACAAATTAACTATGTGACAAAGGAAATTGCTCTTTTATCATTTGTAATTGGATTACCTGGATATATAAATGATAAAAGTCCATATGATTAGTTCCGGATTAATAAGATATGAGACAGTATTAATCCACAAAGGTTTAATCATTAAATATCCTTAGTCGTAGTATTATCGAGACTGGACATCGATAATGCGGAATAGGCTAGTATTACACTTGTGCGTGTTATGGAAGCGTAACGACATAGTTATCATATATTTGGGTATTGGATACTCATGCAAGTGTAATAAAGGTTCTGTTTACCGATGGTACGGAAACAGCTTCGCTCGGGATAGACCCCTTAGAATCTCATTGGTAGTATGACTATGTGTCTATGGGAATCCGAATCAGGGTAGGTGTATTTGGTCTTAACCAAAGACTTGCATCGCTAATACTTGCGACAATCAGTATACTTTGGTTTTGGTCGTCAAGGGCTTTAACAGGTTCTGTGTATGCCTCTTCTGGGTATACTGAGAATCGTAGTGTATTGGGTGTGATGTCAAGATGGAATTATCACTTCAGTCATATGGAGATGATGATCACACAGGGATACAGAACTGGTACTCTTAAGTACTGTAGTCATCAGGATAATATTACTAGGTCATGATTATCCGATTATAGAGACTAGTTACCAGAGATCCGATATATGCTTCGTTTAATTCCAGCCCTAGGCCTAACATGTGATATCGATACTGGATTGTAATACGCAATACTACGTATGCTACGCCTGACAAAGATTACATATTCCTTTAGAGAATATTTCTGGAGAATTGGGTAGGCACGGTGCTTTGTTAGAAGCCAACCATGTCTTATAAATCAGTAAGTACGTGGTACAGGGTACGCACGTGTTCGGATAGTCCGATGATCGTATTTACTGCTAACATATCAAGGGATCTCTTGGGTCGCATACCAAAGATTCACCGATGATATTTGACTCCAGCAATATTAATATGGGATTAATAAGAGAGAGAAAATTAATCTGGGATTAATTACGGCAAGAATTAATCTAGGATTAATTATCAGAGAAGAATAAATAATTAATCTGGGATTAATTATCAAGAAAGAATTAATCTGGAATTGATTGCGTCGAGAATTTATCTGAGATTAAAGTAATCGGCAAAGTAAATTTAATGGTGAAATTGGATTTTACTATTTAATTTATTTAATTGGGCTAAAATAATATATTAAATATATTAATTGAAATTTGATTTCAATACGGAATTAAAATTGGATTTTAATTCTAGCGAACGAATTAATTTGGAATTAATTCGTAAGCGACTTTAATAATAATTTTACGAGGCATAATTATTTAATTAAATTAGATTTAATTACGTCGTGACAGAAAATTCGTTTAGTCGGATTAAACGAACCGGGCCCAAATTGTGTTGTGTAAGCCAACCAAATTTTGAATTAAATGGGTGGGACCCATGACTTACATCAATTGTCAACAATTGATATAAGTGGTTGGCAATAATGTAAAATGGATTTGATATACCTACCAAGTCCAAATACATAACACAATCAATTAAATGAATTTTTGGAATTTCATTTTTTTGTCTCTCTTTTTTTGGCTGAAAAAGGCAAGTGGCCATTTTTTGACTTCTCTAATTTTTGGCCGAATGAAAATCAAGAAGAAGTGGCCATTGCTCTCTGTTTTTGAAATAGGCGAAAAGTAAAAGCCATTAGCTTTCTTCTTTACAATTGGCCGAAGAAACAAAAACAGAGGCCATTAATCTCTCATTTTCATTATGGCTGCGTGGCCATTGAATCCTCTGAATTGAAGAAATTGGCTTCTTGCAGAATCATGCCAAAGTGGCCTCTGAATTGAAGAAATTAGCTTATCTCTGATTTGGCCGAAATGGCCTTAAGCTTTTGAAGCATGGCCGAAAGGCCTTTAGTGATTTAGGCCGATTGGCCTCTGATCTCCAAATGGCCAAATGCTTCCTCTCTCCAGGTTGAATTGTTGCTTCTCTTGGAGAGCAAAATTCTACCATTTTGTTCTTACTAGCACATATGGGAGTCAAATGATGGTGATAGGGATACTCACCAATGAGCTTGGAAGCTTCGACATCCATGGATTTTTTGAAATCCTAAATCCGATCAATGTAAGTATTCCGCAACTTTCTTGATTAATTCACACAATAATCACGCTTAGAGATCCCGTGGCATGTCTAGGACACTTACAATGGTATCAGAGCGAGATCTAAACTTGATTTAATTTCTAGGGTTTATGGACTTTAATTTGGGATTTTTGGCTTGGAGCTTGATTTTGCCTAAATTGATATATGTTTATATGATGTTCAATTGGATTTGTGCATTGTTAGAATTGTGTAAAATTGATTAGATTAATTTTCCCTAATTCCTACCCCTTGGCCGAGAATTACCCTAGGAAGCTCATGGTTAATTTTGAATTAGACAATTGGATATGTTGATTCACATGAAATTGAATGTTAATTGTTGATTTAATTAGATTGAAATCAAAATTGAATGTTAATTTCATATTTTTTCCGTGAGTATGAAGCATGTTGGAATGGATTGATTGTGCTTTAATTTGTGTTGGACATAATTAGATGTTAAGCATGATTAATTAGATTAATTAGTGTTTTGGAAATACTAGATTAATTAATTAATTGTGTTAATTGTACTTTAATTGAATTAATATGTAATTTGGAATGATATATTAATTTAATTTGTTGTATTTGGGCTAATGGGCTTGGTTGGGCCAAATTTTTTTCTTGGATTATATTTGGGCCTAAACCATTTCCATAAAGTCCAAAATATGACAATTGGGCCTTTAAAATTTTAATTGGGCCTAATGGGCCAAAATTGATTCTATGGCATATGGTGATTCCTATTGGGCCTAGGCATTATGGGTTAGATTCATTTTGGCCAAAGCCCACGCCTAAAGAATTAATTGAAAGCCCATTGGACTTTATTGAATAGTATTGGATACTAATTTGGCATTTGAGACCATTAAGATTGGATTTGGAATCCAAGTCTTTAAGGCACATAAACAAGTGTAATTATTTAATTTGGAATTAAATATGAATTAGTATTGGATACAATTTAAATTGGATTTAAAATTATAGTTCGATATAATTCAAGAATACTTACTTTGAGTATTTATTCTTAAACGAGTTGGACTCGCGCAAATCAAATCATTGTTTTTGAATATTGGATGGTCATTAATTTAAAGAAATTAATTGGATTAGATTGATTGACAGCATGCTTTGTGTGAATACTTGGATATATGAATGAATAATGTATATCAGATGGATATTAGTAGGGTGAGGGCAATTTTGGAAATTATTGTAATAAATTTAGAATTTATTAAATTAGACCTGCGTGTCCAGCCTATTATCTTTATTCTCTTTGTATTTCTCTCTCTCACCGATTCCCCTCAATGTAAATGAGGTTTCTTTATAAGTATTATGTAATTGGGTAGAAGTAAGAATAATGCTAGCGGGAGAGAGGAAAGGGAGAGATTTGTTCTAGGAACAATTTGTATCGTATATCCATCCGCATATCATTATTAATTTTATTCGCGCCTTATTATGCTTTTAGAATGCATGCTTAAGGGTGTATGATGTGACCTAATTAAAGATAATAAATTGGTTGCCAAATCGCCAACAAAACCTCATTTTATATTAAGCGTTTTTCCTTCCATTGAGTGATTCTCTCTCAAGATCCAAGATTGGCATTGGTTTGTAGGCCAAAGTCAAGACCTTTGTCTATCGTGGATGTGTTTGAATCATGAAAGCTTTGTTCCATATCGTACGTCTTGGGCAAGTTGTGATTCGTTGGCCAAAGTCAATGTCACTTCTTATTCATCGACCTCGATTACGAAGCTTTCCCACTGTCAATGAGTCATGCTTAACTGGTTTCATTAAGCTTGTTGAGCCAAAGCCAAGGCTTAGTTGATTCAGAGGAAAAAGGTTAGGCAATATATTTGATATATTGGCATATATTGGATATATGTTTCGGACTTGGAGGTCCACCTACTGGATCTAGGAATTGGATGAGATCCAATTGATCTTAGAGATCTACATAGTTAAGTTTCATACAACTTGTTGGCCAAAGTCAAGGTTGTGTGTTATTTAATGGGATCCTAGCCACTACAAAACTAGGTGTCCCGAGTACTCCACAGAGGGTTAGAGGCTCGTCGAAAATAGTGGGAGGCAAGTATTAAATTTGCAATTTCATTTAAATACTTGCCAATACGCGCTCATTTCATTTTTCGTCATTAATTATTTAAAATATATTAGTTGGACTAATATTCAATTGTTGTATTAATTAAACAGTTAGACTGTATTCAAACTACTTCATTTGTAGTTGGTTATATAATTGGATTATAGTGATCAATACATTTGAATGTAACCAATCAGTTGTAGTTGATTATATAGTTAGACTATAGTAATCAATACATTTGAATGTAACCAATCAGTTGTAGTTGATTATATAGTTAGACTATAGTAATCATTATATTCGATTGTACCCGAAATCATTGATTGGATAGTTGGACTATAGCAATCAAGATGACTGAAAGATTAGCGTTTAGAACATAATTCTGGGTTAAAATGTATTTAAATGGCTCTAATTTTTAGAATGGGAATACAACTTCAGGATAGTCCTGGGAGCTGAGAAGTTATTCTATTAGATAGAGAAACCTCTCAAGCATGAGCCCGGAGTTGAGCAAATAATAGAGCATGAGCTTAGGAAGACTCATTGTGATGATAACTTTAGTGCTCAATCCGTTATGCACAGCCAGAGCTTCTTGTAAGGACATATCCCAAGTTGTCTACCTAAACTGTGGCAAACAGGGTCACTAGAAGTGTGACTGCCATTTGGACAAGGCAGACATGAAGGAAGTGAAGGCGAGGCAAGGCTCCGGCTTCAAGTATAGTTATTATAAACATGTTCACTACTGGTTTTAAAATTGGATTTTTATACTAGATGTGATACATAAATATATGTACTGATGTGCGGGATCTGCTAATTAACAAGATACTGGCTTCAGATGAGATCATAATGGTCTTTATATTTTGAATATAAATGAATCTCAAACATATAACATGACAAACAAATAGCTCAAATTGAATAAATCTGTTGAGACTTAAAAGTGGCATTGTTGTCTGGGACACATTAAAAAGACTCGTGTATCCACACTTTCAAAGAGTGGATACTAGGAAGGATTTTATTCTAATTCAAATGATGTATGCGAATATTGTTTATTAGGCAAAATGCCTAAAACATCTTTTACTTGGTAAAAGTATAAGTGCCACCAATCTGTTAGCCCTCGTTCATAGTGACGTAAGTGGGCCCATGTCTAGCTAGGCTAGAGGTGGATATAAATACTTCGTAACCTTTACGGATGTGGCATCGCGTTACGGTTATGTGTATCTTATGAAACACAAGTCAGAAACTTTTGAGTAATTCAAAGAGTTTCGACACGAAGTAGAAAAACAGACTGGTAAAAGTATTAAAAACATTACGGTCAGACCATAGTGTAAAATACTTAGACATATAAGTTTCAAGATTACTCGAAAGAGTATGGTATTCTTTCACAGTGGACTCCTCCCGAAACACCTCAATTTGACAGTATGTCTGAACAGAGAAACCGAACTTTGTTGGACATGGTAAGGTTGATGATGAGTCGCTTTGAGCTACAAATTTCCTTCCGAGGATACATATTATACAGTGCAATACTTATTTTGAATAAGGTTCCATGAAAATCTGTTAGACAGACTTCGTATTAGATATGAACAGGAAAGAAACTGGGTTCCTCATTCCTGATGATTTGGGAATGCTGGGCATACGCTAAATGTTTGGATGGTACCAAACTAGAACCCAAATTGGATAAGTTCCTATTTGTAGGTTGTCCTAGGGAAACCAAAGTATAGTACTTATACAACTCATAAGAGAACAATGTAATTGTTGCTCTCCATGCGGTTTTTCTAAGAGGAATTCCTATATGCAGTTGTAAGTGGGAGGAAAGTAAAACTCGATGAAAATCAGAGTAATACTGTTCCAGGCACCGAGTCCTCACGGAACACCAACAGTTTATCAGGGATGAAACTGTACCAATAATCTTCGAATACACAAGAACCGTGTAGGTCGGAGAGAGTCAGAAAACAACCTGAGAGGTATGGGTTTCTGATCTCACCTCATGTATATATCAATCTCATTGAGGAAGACGAATTGACTACGTATGAGGAAGTGATACAAGGTATCGAGTCCTTTTATGGAAAAATGCCATGAAGTCTGAAATGGATTCCATGTATACCAACTAAGTTTGGACACTGGTTGATGTACCAAAAGGCGTTGTGCCTATTGGTACTAAATGTGTCTTCAAGGAAGACATACATGGATGACAACATACAAATTGTAGGCATTGCATTTTCGCATGTGAAACCCGATGATGAGTCTCAGTTGGAGGCACTACCTTTTTAGCTAAGGATATTGCGGGAAACGGAGGTCGGAAGGGGAAATTCAGAATAAGTACGTCATCAGATTCATTTCGCAAGTTCACTGTCTTCGTTAGTGCTGCGTTCGTTACTTCGTTCGAACGTCAGGCAGATTGCGGACGTTCGTGTGGCGTTCGAATGGGCGTTCGAACGGCGTTGGTATTTCTGGTTTTGCTGCTAGCCTCGCACCCCAGCCCAATTAGCCCCCCAAAGCCCATAAAACACATCCCAATTAATAAAACACATTTAAAACACATGGGAAATTAAATTAAATATTAAATTAAATATTAAGGTAAATATTAAAAATGTATTTGAATTAAATAAAATATTTAAACCATTTACCAATTAAATAAAATATAATATAATCATACCTAATTAAGACAAATCAAATATAACTTAATAAACAATCCATACTAAAATAAATTAAAAATGTCATGCCTAATTAAAATCAATATAACAAATTAAAGATATTGTATTCCTAATCTAAACCAAATTTGTCCCCCCTCAATCTTTGACTTTCCTTGCTCAACAAAATCAAATCCCTTCCTTGTGAGACAAGGTGAGCCCTAGCCATTCTCTATATAAACAACCCCTAACCAAGACATGCACTCCCCTAGCTCATACACAAGACTTACACGAAAATCACAACACCAAGAACCTAGCCACTCACGGCAATAGCAAGAAGCACAAACAAAAATCTTCTCTCATCTCTCATTCTTTGGGCGAGAATACCACTATCCTCCATCCCCTCCATTGCCGAATTTTAACAGCCATTACAACCACCAATACAGCCCATAACCATCACTGAAAACCACCTCCATAAACTCCCACACATCACCAAAATACACTCCCCCAAAACAGCAGCCAAATCCTCTTAAAACAGTCCCTAAAATCCTTAAAACAGTAACATAAAAACTGCATTCATAATCCTTAAAATAATCACACAAGACTACACTAAAAACCCACAAAAAACAACTCGGAACAGTCCGTTGAAACGTCAAAACAAGTGACCTGAACAGTGAGCAGCAAACAGAGGCCGAACAGCAGCAGAACGGAGACCGAACAGCAAGCAAAACAGCAAAACAATGAGCTAGGACGCGCTAAACCAGTGAACCAGAGAAGTTGAGGAGCTTTACCCTTCCGACGTCCGTGAAACGCAAGCCTGAAAGTCGGCAAAAAGGTTAGACCTGAGGGTATTTTCCACACTCATTTTCTGTTTTATTTGTATTATTTATTTAGTATTGCTGACATGATTGTTATGTTGAAATGCATGTTGTGGCCCTTGAGTAGATAAATATGCATGAATTATGAGATGTTGTATGTTGTGGCCTTGGAATAAAATGAGAGATGTGTCAACTCTCGCGGTATATTGGATGGAAACCCGGACATAACTTTCATAGCCGATTCCGAATGGACGGTAGTATGATCTGTACTCGGGATACAACTCCACGTACCGCTTGAGTAAACGGCACCCTCTTTTGTTTTGTGTTGCTTTGGTTTATTTATTTTTCGTCGCTTGAATTCTGCATGTTGCTTATTTATGCATGATTCAATCGAGCGCATAGGCTTAGTAAGTGCGATGAAAGGTCCCCTATTTGGAGGGGTTAAAACCCTTTACCACGATGCTTTGCCGCGCCGGTTGATGTGTGTTCGGTTGAATGCAAGATACGTTCAATCGGGCATACTAAGTTTGATATTATTGTTTCTTTGTTCTTTGTATGCATGATTCAATCAAGCGCATGGGCTTAGTAAGTGCGATGAAAGTCCTCTAATTGAAGAGGTTAAAACCTTTACCACGATGCTTTGCCGCGCCGGTTGATGTGTGTTCGGTTGAATGCAAGATATGTTCAATCGGGCATACTAAGTTTGATATTTTGTTTTCTTTATTCTTTGTATGCATGATTCAATCAAGCGTATGGGCTTAGTAAGTGCGATGAAAGGTCCTCTAATGAAGAGGTTAAACCCTTTACCACGATGCTTTGTCGCGCGTTGATGTGTGTTCGGTTGAATGCAAGATACGTTCAATCGGGCATACTAAGTTCGATATTATTGTTTCTTTATTCTTTGTATACATGATTCAATCAAGCGCATGGGCTTTGTAAGTGCGATTAAGGTCTCTCTCTAATTGAAGAGGTTAAAATCCTTTGCCACGATGCTTCGCCGCGCTCGTATTTCGCTATTGCTTTTGTGTATGTTGCATCACATTTTGTGCATCAGGTCTGTTCCCGTTCGAACGCGTTTTCAAACGCTATATGAACGCGACCCTTCTGTTTCCCGTTCGAACGCGTTTTACAAACGCTACTCGAACGCGCATGCATTTTGTTTCATCAGGTCTGGATCCGTTCGAACGCGTTATCGAATGCTATACGAACGCGAACCTTCTGTTTCCTGTTCGAACCCATTTTACAAACACTACGCGAATGCACACGCACTTTCTTAGTCTTATCATGCATAAGGTCTGGTTCCATTCTAACACGTTCTCGAACGCTATATGAACGCGAACCTTCTGTTTACCGTTCGAACGCGTTTTCAAACGCTACGCGAACGCGCACCCACTGAACTGAGTCCTTTTCATTAGATTTCATACATAGTTTTCTTAGTAGCTATTCTTTCGTATGATGAACCTGATTGCCCCTCTGTATTACGCAAGATTGTGTATGTGTCATTCATCTGTATTCCCCACATGTATGAGTACAATGTGTTTAACGTATTACACTTCATATGCCTATGTCATGATAACATTTGAGTATTATTTCTTGTGGTATATCGGATGGAAACCCAGACATAAATTCCGTAGCCGATTCCGAATGGACGATAGTACGGTCTGTACTTGGGATACAATTCCACGTACCACTTGGGAAGGTGCTCACATGTGTGCTTGCGTGGTTAGTATGTGTGCTTTTATTTTCTTGAAAATATATGCCAATGAAGTTGTATGTTTGTCGCTCCTTTGATGTACTTTCAAGCATGCAATCTTAGATGTGAAATATATGTAAATTTAGGTGTAAGTTTTATTTTGTACATGTGAATTTAGAAGCATGATACTCTTGGAAATAAGTGCTACTTAAGCCTGATTAAATTATTACATAAATCCTTTCATTACAAGTGGCATAAGTAAGGGACCATTCCGAACCCAACAGTTTGAGGTCTTCCCTTGCGAGGGGTGAGTGCGGCCTTAAATCTCATTTTCCCGGTTCACACCGGGTGGCGACTCCATTATTCTCCGGTTTAGTCCCCCGTGGCTACTCCGTACTCCCGACCGGGCCGCGAGCCCGGGACAGCATGCGTCGTCCAGTTTCTGTGTCCCACAGTCTGGCGACTCCACTGGGGATAGAGAATCGGCCCCGAAAATTGTCTTGTAATGTTTGGATTTATGTTTTAATTACCGTGTCTATAGTGGATAAAATGAGGGTTTAATCAAAGGCATTTTAAGGCTAGGTAATGGTTTGGTGTCTTCCTTCATTCACTACCTTTCTAGAAGGAAAAGCTGTGAAGGCACCTATATAGCCATCTACTCGTAGCCTATTGTGATGGACTAATTTGGAGGACTCGTTGTTTATTCATGACACCAAGCGATAAGAGCCTAAGAGGCTTGGGTATTTAAGTGAGCCTCGCTCCACCTTCCCTCTGGGGAATCTACAACGGGAAATCCATTTGACAGTCCGTCACACACCCAAGCTCATTGGCACGTACCTTAGTGTATAAAAAGGGGTGCGCTCACTTGGTCGCTCGAACCCTTGATTGGGGAGACCTAGTTGTGGGCCATCCTTCACCGATGAGAGCCTTTGTCTATACTCTTGTGAACCCACCCATAGACTGGGGTTGTGTGGTTAAAGTAACAATTATTTCCTTGAGTATGTGTGCTTGTGGCCATCCTCATTTGGATGCAGTTGGACCATTGTCAGAAATACGGACTTGCTGGGCCATTTAAACTGGGGCGAGTTCGTACCTTATGACCATTGGGCCCAAAGCTTCTGAAATGTTGATGGGCCATTCCGTAGAAATTATTACTTATGTTTGCATTATCTTTTATGCTTGTGTGTGGGAACATCGTCGTTTGAATCCATTTGGACCTTTGTCATGACATATGGGCTTGTTGGGCCATTTAAACTGGGACAAGAACGTATTTTATGACGGTTGGGCCAAAGGCTTCTAAGTGTTGATGGGCCACTTTGTGCTTGTGTTCGGAACGTTACCATTTGGATTTAGTCGGGCTCTTTGTCATGAGATGTGAACTCATTGGGCCATTTAAACGGGATGAGTTCACTCCTATAACAATTAGCCCAAAGCTTCTAAAATGATAACAGTTCGATTTGTTTGAAAATTTTAATTTTAATTTAGTATGTTATATATGTTACTGCATCTCATGCACCTCATGCATACATATATCATGTTAACACCCTCTATGTCTCAAAAGACATCATAGATACCGTTTGGGTTAGAGAAGGGACAAGGCTCATTAAAAGAACATTAACAGTCATGAGTGAATCTGGTAATGAGGTATCCCGAATGGATCAGTTAGAGAACAGTCTCGCCAAGGTCACTGAACAGTTGCAAGCTTTGACTACTGTTGTGGCTGGTATGGCTGTGCCCCGTGCGGGGGGAATTTCTGAGAATGTGAGGCGTGAGGAGCCTCCGAATGGGTTGGGGGATGATATCCCCACTTTTGATGATGATATGGAAGAGTATGTAGCATGCATAGTATCTGGGTCTCAGGCAGAGTTACAGAAACTTCGGGATCAGCTTGAGTCGGTTACCCGCAAGATGAGGGGTAAGAATGAGGATTTGCTGGATTATGACACACTGACTTTCGAGGAACAGTTGCCGGCACAGTTCAAGATGCCTGATATGGCTAAGTTTAACGGGAATGGGGATCCAAGGGTGCATCTCCGACAGTTTGTATCAGTCATGAGTTCAATTGGCTTATCTCAGCGCCAAGTTCAGAAAATGTTTGGAATGTCGCTTGAATGAGCTCCCGTGGTGTGGTACCACAGTTTGGAGAAGAAAGTGAAGGAAGATTGGAGGAGTTGGCTGATGCTTTCCTGAAGCAGTATGTCACTGACCTAGAGATCGATCTGTCACTCTGTGATCTGGAGAATGTTAAGCAGAAATCGGAGGAGAGTTTTAAGGAGTATGTGGACCGATGGAGGGGTCAGTTGTTGAAAATGCAGACTAGGCCCTCGGAGAAGGACCAGATTAAAATGATTATCAAGGGTATTAGGCCCTCCATTTACAGCAAGTTGAGGAGGATGACCTCCATGATTACAGACTTTCGGCAGTTGAGGGAGACTGTCATGGACATTGAAGACGAAGAGGCCGAGAATAGAAAATTCTATGGTCTGAACAGGAGGCCCATTGGGGGAACATTGGGAACAAAGCCCGTTTCTGCTGAGATTGCCGCTATCCGGAACCGGAGATTTTCCAACTTGGGAAGACCCCTATCAAAAGTGCTAGAAAAACTGAAGAGGCAAGGGCTTTTAAAACCCTTGGAAGCCAAACCATTACCCAATCCCCTACCATCACATTATAACCTAAGCCTTTACTGTCACTTTCACCAACAAAAGGGCCATGACACTGACAATTGCGCTCGACTCCGCCATGAAATCCAAGACCTGATAGACTCCAAGAAAATACCTGACCCAGAAATAGAACAGCCTGACACACACAGAACCCCTTACCCAATTACCGTACCGTACCACCACCAGCCTATATAATCAATTCTGGCCTCCCAGAAGACCTTGTCCTAAAATCCTTTCACCCTCAAGCCTTGTGCCTGTGAATCTGGGATAGTACTAGTGAAGATGAGACTGAGCAGGGGAAAAACTTTTGGCTTGATTTCTCTAGCAGCGACGAGGAAGAAGTGAGGGGAATGACGCGCAGTGGTCATTTTTACAATGATATGACGGAGAAGGGTAAGGAAGTTTTGACAGATGGTAGAGAAGTGGTTGAGACTGCAGAAAATACTGAGGGGGATATAGTGCTGAGGCAATTGAGGAAGACTAGAGCACAAGTGAGTATCTGGGAACTGTTATGTGCATCTCGGGAGCATAGACAGGCTATGGTTAAGGCCTTGAGCAAGATTGTGGTACCGGAAGACGCCAACCTTGCAATGTTTGTTGGGTCCATTCAGAAAGAAGCTTTGCAGATATCTTTTTCTGGGGATGAACTCCCGGCAGAGGGAAGAAATCATAATAGGCCTCTATTTATCAGGGCTGAGGTGAGGGGCAAGAGAACTTCATGTGTGATGGTAGATGACGGTTCGTCCATCAATGTGTGCCCGCTGAAAATTCTGGCGAGATTGGGTATGAAAGCAACAGACTTGGACCCCTCCAGTATGACTATTAAGGCTTATGATGACAGTAAAAGGGGAGTTGAGGGTACCTTTGTGGCTATGGTCAAGGTAGGACCGATTGAAGATGAGGTTGAGTTCACAATACTGGACATCCCGGCTACTTTTGCCTTATTGTTGGGAAGGCCTTGGTTTCCACAAACTTGGGGGCGTGCCTTCCACTTTGCATCAGATGATCAAGTTCCCGTATGAGGGAGAAGTTTACCATCGGGGCTGAGTTAGATAATGCTGTGGCTGCCTTGGAGATACAACCTTTCACAGAGGTTTCAGGTGTCAGCTACTTTTGAGGAGTGGGTGGATCCTAGGGTGGCTAGGATTATGGAGAAAATGAAGTTTGAGTCGGGTAAAGGTTCAAAATTACCAGATTTCAGAGGACAGACTACTCGGAAGGGTTTGGGGTACAAGTCTGATGAAGAAAAGCAAAAGGTCAAGAAAAAGGGCTTGAAACTGATGGAATGTTTTGTGAAAGCTTCAGGATATCAGAGGAGCCTGAACCTGTGGAAGTTAATGGAATTGTGGTACATGGGTTTCAGATCTTCCAGGATTTTGGGTAAGAAGCTGATAGCTGAAGAAATTGTGGAAAAGAAGAAGAGAATTGGGAGGAAGAACTGATGAAGTTGGAGAGCCTGACTCTGGGAGAGGACGAAAAGCCTGAAGAAGACCTGATTGCAGAGGAAGAAATGTCTATAGATGATGAAGACATTTACCTTCCTGATTTGTTTGAATGTACTTCCGCATTATCCAATAATAAAGACATTTCTTTTGCTTACTTGCCTGAGTCGTTTCCATTTACTCTGCACGAATCAAGCATATTTGACATCAGTTCAGCCATAACTACTGCATTTAACTTGGTACACTTGAGAACCCCAAGGAAATTCTGATTGCAAGTGAAGTAACCTCCGAAGAGAGGGAGAAACTAGAAGAAGTGTTGGTCAGATATGCCAAAGTGTTTGCTTGGTCCTATGAGGACATGCCTGGGGTAGACAGAAACATTGCCCAGCACACAATACCAACTTATCCGAATATGAGGCTAGTAAACAGAAACTCCGACGGATGAGACCAGGAATGGGCTGAGAAAGTCAGAGAGGAAGTTAAGAAACAGATAGATGTGGGGTTCTTGGAAGTAGTAAAGTATCCCGAGTGGTTGGCTAATATAGTGCCAGTGCCAAGAAAGATGGGAAGGTCAGAATGTGTGTAACTACAGATCTCAACAAGGCTTGTCCGAAAGATGATTTTCCTCTGCCGCATATAGATGTTCTGGTTGATAGTGCGGCTTTATCTGCTATGTATTCATTTGCAGATGGATTTTCAGGTTACAATCAGGTCCTCATGGCTGAGGAAGACAAACATAAGACTGCATTTGTTACTGAGTGGGGTACTTATTGTTACAAGGTTATGCCGTTTGGGCTTAAGAATGCGGGGGCTACTTATCAGCGGATGGCCACTACACTTTTCCACGACTTGATGCACAAAGAGATTGAAGTGTATGTGGATGACATGATGGTAAAATCAGAGACAAGAGTTGGGCATATTAAAGCACTGGAAAGGTTCCTTCAGAGAGTTGACAGATACAACCTGCGGCTTAATCCCAAGAAATGTGTGTTTGGGGTGACATCAGGGAATTGCTTGGTCATACAGTGGGAATGGGCGGAATAGAGGTAGACTCCAGAAGATCAAGGCAATCACAGAAATGCCTGCACCGAAGACAGAAAAAGAAGTCAGAGCATTCTTGGGAAAGATTCAGTACATCAGTCGGTTCATTGCCAAAGTTGACATCAGTATGTGAGCCTATCTTCAAACTGTTGAGAAAAGATCAGCCAGTGAGATGGAATGAACAGTGTCAGACAGCCTTCGACAAAATCAGAGAGTACTTGGTAAAGCCTCATGTATTGAAACCTTCGAGACCAGACATACCTTTGATATTGTATTTGGCTATAGAATCAGAAGCACTAGGGGCAATGATGGTACAGGCAGATGAGATAGGGGTAGAACATGCAGTTTACTATCTGAGTAAGAAGATGCTCCCGTATGAGGCTCGGTATCAAGAAGTTGAGAAAATCTGTCTTACAGTGGTATGGGCTTCCAGAAAATTACGGCATTATTTCCAGTCATACAAGATCCAGATAGTGGCAAGGAAAATCCTCTGAAATATCTTCACTCGGTGCCTTCACTAGTGGGAAAATTGGGCAGATGGTTGGTATTGCTGACAGAGTTTGACATTGAGTATCTCACCTCCAAATGATATCAAAGGTGAGCAGTAGCAGAGTTTCTGGCATTGCAACCTGTTGAGAGGGATCAGTATAAGTTTGAATTTCCAGATGAAGAGATCCAAACAATACAGTTCAGAGATGGAAGATGTATTTTGACGGAGCAGTAAATTACAAGGGAGCCGGAATTGGGATCGTGATAGTGACCCCCGAGGGAGAGACTTTACCTTTGGCCAAGAGGTTGACATTCAGAGTGACTAATAACATGGCCGAGTATGAAGCATGTGCTTTTGGTTTGACAGCATTGATAGCCTTGAAGGCCGGGAGTGTGGAAGTCTACGGAGACTCTATGTTGGTGGTCCAGCAGATGTGAGGAGAATGGGAATTGAAAGAAGAACGGTTGAAACCTTACCTTTTTCACCTAAGAAAATTGGCATAGGTTATCCCCGAGTGTAAGTTTCAGCACTTACCAAGAGAAGAGAATCAGATGGCAGATGCATTGGCTACACTTGCAGCAACTTGGGAGAATCCAGAAAAGTTAGTGATGAGACCGTTGATACTGACAATAGCTAGCAGACCTGTTTATGAGGTAGAAAGAATTCTGGAAGTTGAGGTCGACGACGTAAAACCTTGGTATTATGACATTCAGAGATAACTGGAACATGGTGAACTCCCGGAAGGGGTAGGCAGAAAAGACAAAATAGCCATTCAGTAGTTAGCTTCCCAGTATGTGATTTTGAAAGGGGTACTGTACAAGAGGCAAGCAAACGGTATTCAGTTGAAGTGTTTGAGAAAAGAAGAAGCTCAACATGTAATGGAAGAAATACACGCCGGGGTATGTGGTCCGCACATGAACGGGTTGAATCTGTCCCGCAAGATAGTGAGACAAGGTTTTTATTGGTCACCATGGAAACAGACTGCGCGAAGATGTAAAGCACTGTCATGATTGTCAAGCACATGGTAATTTGATTCACTTACCGCACACAGAGTTGCACGGGTTGTCGGAGCCGTGCCTTTCTCAGCATGAGGGATTGATATGATTGGGGAAATTCGACCGAATGCATCAAATGGGCATCGCTTTAGAGTAGTGGCAGTAGATTACTTCTCGAAGTGGGTGGAAGCCGAATCATTCCGCAATGTTACAAGCAAAACAGATGGCAAAGTTTATAGCTCGGAACCTCATTTGTCGGTATGGTATTGTTAGACATTATGTCCCATAGCGTCACTGTTTGTAAATGATATTGTATTATTGTACAAAATTAACTATGTGATAATGAAATTGCCTTTTTCCGTTTTGTAATATTATTTACTTTGATATATAAATGGCGAAAGTCCATATGATTAATACCGGATTGAGATGATATGAGACAGTATCAATCCATAAAGGTTTAAT